>APFE030822062.1:241838-274828 GCA_000404065.3 Pinus taeda
AAAAAGACATCCTTCTCATTTGCAAAAGCCAAGTCCATTGCATGCTGAAATGTGGCACCTGCGTTCTTCAAACCGAAAGGAATTTTAGCGTAATGAAAGGTTCCCCATGGAGTGGTGAACATTGTCTTGTCTCGGTCATATTCATGGATATAAACTTGGTTATATTCAGAATAACCATCAAGCAGTGAAATACGAGATGCTCCCACTACTCGCTGAAGTATATGGTCCGTTTTGGGCAGTGGATAGTTTTCAATGAAACTTTGTTGAGATTTCTAAAATCAATGCATAAGTGAATATCACCTATCTTCTTCCATATGGGCACCAAGTTAGAGATCCAATCCGAAAATTTGATTGGCACAATGATCCCTGATTTGTACAACCTATTGATCTCCTTTTCAATAGATGGCAGCAACTTTGGATTTAGCCTTCTCAACTTCTGTCTGAATGGTTTTTGATTGGGCTTGATGGGTATAGTGTGTTGAATTATTTTGGTATCATATGTCTTTAAATCAGAATATTCCCAAGCAAACACATCTGCAAATGAAGACATCAAACTGATATATTTGTCCTTGATATTTGGCGGCAATGCTTTGGATAATTTTACCAATATAGGATTAGTAGTTGTTCCGATGTTGACCTCTTCCACACCCTTCTCTGTTGGCTGCAATGTTGGCTTGCGGGCTACATCATCTTGATCAAATAGTTCTTCTAAAGCTATCAAGCCTTTAGGAATAACGTTATTCTTCAGCTGCAACACGTCCATTTCATTGATCTGCACCTCATCTGTACCATTACCTTTACCATCATCATTTTCTACATCAATTGAGGTCTCTTTGAACTTGCCTTTGTTTTGCAGAAAATCATCAATCTCCTCATCATCTTGGAACACTTGCCAATATCTCTGATTGTCCAGAACGGTTGGACGATGCTTGACATGGATTTCGAATTTATTACTAGAGTTCATTGGGATTTTCAAACTACTTGCTACCTTGGCAAGAGCATCAACAATACTATTGTGAGAAGCTCCGGAATCGAACATGGCATTATGTAACACAAAATCATGCAATCTTAAACTGATATAAAAAGGTGGCACATCACTATCAGGGGACTCACCATTCGATGCTAGCCCAAAAATCATTTCAGGTTGATCATCTTCGACATTCACCATGTCGGACATTGGGTCCAAATTCAACATTTTAGATACTTGTCCTATATAACTGTTGTTCTTCATTATTTCAGTCAAGGGGATGGACACCTTTAATTTAGAAATATCAATTTCTAAATTAAAAGTGGGAATCTTTTCTACCTCTTTGACTGGGATTTCTTTCCTTTCCTTTTCTTTCGATGCAACTTGCTGATGTGAGTGTTCTACTGATGGTAATTTGTTTCTCTCCGGATTAACCACCTCCTTTCCTTTCCTTTGTGAAACTGATGAATCATTCTTTGATGCTTCAACATCCTTCTTTTTCTGAATTGGTTTGACCGGCACATCTCTGTTTCTAAGTGAATATCGCTGCTTTTGGGCGAACAAACCATTCGTATAGCCTCTTTGGTACTCATCTGATTCTTCCTCCAAGACGATGTCATTTGTTAGAATGAAATTTACATCTTTGTGTATAGTTGAACTCTCTACATACTCCTCATCCTCACTGAGATAAATAGGCAAATCATCGGGAGTAAAGAGGTGATTTTCTTCACCTATTACATTCCCTTCCTCATCTGATTTCGGTCCATGCACAAAATTTTGCTGCAAAGGTGCCTGAACTGGCTGTTGTGCAGTTTGCTCTTGGGCTTGTTGATCTCTCTGTCTTATCCTATGTTGTGGTTGTTGCTGACCACGAAAGTTAGGATTTCTAACTTGTGGCTCCGGTTTGTCAAGTTTCACTCTTTCAAGCATTTTCTCTACCTTTCGAAGTAGTTGATCTACCAAGGAAGATTCTTCCTTTGCAGTGACCTTCTTCTCTGCCTTTATTCTAGCTCTCTTGGTCAGCAGATTTGCTTCAAAGCTGACCGCTATCTTCTGCAGGTCTTCCATTGTGGCCAGTTCTCTTTCTCTCAATTGATAAGCCATGTCAACATCAAAACCATCCGGGAACTTCACCATGGCTAGTCCCACAAGTGGCCTTAGATGATCTGGAATTTCGTTATAAACTGAATTGAATCTAATGCAATAGTCTTGGATCAACTCACCCGTATTTCTTTTGATTTTCTCATATTCAGCCAGAATTTGAAGAGGATTCTTTTTCACTTCCCAGCAGTTTAAAAATTGTCTTTGTAGGTCAGCCAAGGTAGCAATACACGCCGCCCGCAAACCTCTGAACCATTTCCTCACTTCACCTGGAAATGTCTGTACAAAAAGTCTCTTTGCCACATTCTCCACATCGATCTCATGAAGTTCATAGAAATCTGCCATTCTGTCCACATGTTGCTGAGCAGTAACACCATTAGGAGTGCCATAAAAAAATGGGATTTTTCTTTCATAATACGCGGGCATATCATCTAAAACTTGAGGCAAAACAAGAGGTGCAAAATGGGCAGCCATCACTCTTGGTGGATTTGTCCTCGGAGGTGTTGGAGGAGTGTGCACAGTTTGTAAGGGACTAGCAATTGGAGTTTGACGCTGAGTTACAATGTAGTTATCAATTGACCAGTTAGCCCTTTCCATCTCCAAGTCTACAAGAAACTGTGGATTGTGGACAGTAGAGTCAACCACCCTTTCGGATTTGATTTCGAACAATGATAATTCAAACTGCTCATCAAACTCTAGCTCTTCAAGATACTCAAAAATGTCCAGGAATGAATGAGATTTGAACACGAGCGATATAGAGCTTTCTTGACAACGAATTCTTGAAATCAAATTGGGATTCTCGTATATGTGCGGAGGATCCGGATCTAGATTAGCTCTAGTATATCTTCTAGAATCCAGTGTGCTATTGAGAAAAATAAAAGGACACAACCAACTTACTCAGCCTATCCAATCCTAAACTTATCATCCGGAAGCTTAGAATTATTAAGAAGTAAGGGGATTTGATTTAAGTCCCCAGTAGAGTCACCACTATATTAGCACCTAAATCCGCCTTGGGCTGAAGGAAGGCAAAATTCAGGGTAACCACAAACCACGCTCAGTCTGGTAGCTAGCCCTACCAGAACAGGAGAGGGCTCTCTCCGAGTCACGCTCAGTGAAAAGATAAATGAAATGGTCTGAGATGACTTACAGTGAAGTATTAATGTTAGGCTAGTAAGTGAATATGGATACAAGGAGTGATTTTTATGAATGACTGTGTTTCTGGGATGGTATGGGACCAATGGACCGTAATGAACAGAGAATTTAAGACGAAGGCACAGATTACTTCGTGAGGCAAGACAGGCGGAGAGTCTAGAAATTTAGTTTGAAACAACACAGAATGGAGAGATTTCTTAGGAGAGTGAAAAGGGCATTAGTACATGAATTCTTTTCAACAGAAGAAAGAACACTGAACATGAAATTTTCCCACAGGCAGAGCAATAAAATTGAATTCTACCTTATCTAACT
The DNA here is from genome assembly GCA_000404065.3 of Pinus taeda. Lineage (NCBI taxonomy): Eukaryota > Viridiplantae > Streptophyta > Pinopsida > Pinales > Pinaceae > Pinus > Pinus taeda. The sequence continues at coordinate 245,371 of APFE030822062.1, forward strand.
TAGAAAATTTCACTGGAAATGAATATGAAAAGAACTATGAAACATAACAAGATACATATGAAACATAAGAGACACATTTGCTACACTCACAACCACATGAATCTCATGAAACAGAGCCGTTGCCTTTCATTAATCCTCTATAAAAATATACAATGAAGAAACATAGTTTCTTTCCCACAGTCTCCCAGAAGTTACAAACCAACCAACCCTTTGCAAATATTTTGCATACAATATATAGAATGTGCCATGAAGAGATAGAACGTCAAGGGTTGGGTAGTTACTCGAATAATTACAAAATGAAGGTGGAGAGCCAAACATCAGCTACAGGTGCAGCACCACAAACATGACAAATGGCTTGGGTGACCCTTTTCCTTCCTTTGACACTTGGATAGATTCCCATTTGGAGTGAAAGTACTTTAAAAGCATCCTTTGGTGTCGAGAAAGTGAAGTGTAGATGAGAGGGCCCACTTATGAAAAGTCGCGAATCGAAATTTCGCGAAACAGAGGCAAATTGGGCCTTTTTTCCTATATGCACCGCGCCAATTTGAGGCCAATTTTGAGGCACTTGCATGAGTCTAAAATGTGCCCAAGTCTGCTTGTTGGAAATCCTGTCCTGTCGACTTTCCAACCCAAGTGGAATTTTTGAATTTGGAAATCATTTTCCCCTCCAAATCTTCATTCTCCCAAGACTGCTTCCTATGTGTCAAAATAGGGGCAGGCAGGCCATTTTTTGGATGTTTTGGACCTCTTGGAGACTCAAATCATGTCCAAATTTCTTGCCCGAGTGCTAGTAGTCGTGATTTTGCATGCCGAATTCAAAAATGCAAACCATGTCTCATTTGGAGCTCCCAATCCTCGAAAACCTATGTTTGTGCCAACAAATTTCCATGCGACCAAAATTGTCCCAAATTTCCTGAAATTTGGGCTGGAGGTTCTCTAAGAGGCACTATGTTGGGCCACAAAAGCTTCAGCCAAGATTTGAAGCTGATCTTTATCTTTTGCCTCTTTTGTTGATCTGCTCAATTTGGCCTTCAAGCTCCTTATCCGGGCCTTTACACTCATGTTGCATGCCCTGTAATGACAAGCCATCCTCCTCAGTATGGTTTTGTCTCTGTTGGCCTTCTCTAGCAGTCTCTCCAGGTGGATATTGATCTGCTCTAGCCATGACTCACGGTCATTGTTGATCTCTTTCTCCAAGGTAGTGAGCTCGATCCTCCTTTGCTGGGCAGCTTGTCGATTCTCACGAATGCTTTGCAGCTCCATGATTGCCTGCTGGTCCTCAAGCTACTTTTTCCTCTACTCCAGATACTCGATGATCCATCTGGCCCTCTCCACATTGAGTATCAAGTCTTGGATCTCCGTGTTCTGCTCCTGAATGGTCATCCTAAGTTGGGCATTTTCTGCCTCTGCCTCATCATCCTGAATGAGGATGACATCGGTCTCCTGTCCACCTGATGGCCCCTCATCATGCACGAGCTTCTTGCCCTTGTCCAGTACCTATGTCGCTAATGCCGGAAGTGAGGCCCCTTCCACCGTGGGTGGAGATAAGACTCGCTTTGCTACTGCAAACAAGTGCCTACTGCCTCTCTGATATGTAACAAAAACTGGCATGGTAGTGGTCTCATGGTGTTCATAATGATGAGAAGGACCACCCATCTCCTGCTTTGGCTCTGATAGTACCTGTGATGTGCTGAAGAAGTCACGGGAGATGAACTCCTCCCAAGCAATGCCCTGCAATCCCAACTGATGATTTACCAAAATCCGGATAAGAGAAAAGTGATACACACTGTTAAGCTGCTGCTGAGGGGTCTTATGCAGCATGAAGGTGTTCATCCTCTCTATGTTCCTGCATATGAAAAATGGGAGGTTCATCATCTTCACCCTGGTAAAGTGCATGAGCAACCTGATGTGATAGGAATATAGTTGAGAGAACCTCCCCTCACAGCTGAATTATTTCATGATCAATCTCATGAGTGGAGCATACTAATCTCTCAAGTATCTGAAGGGAAAGACTCTTGTGAGCTGACTCAATAATATGGCCTTGAAGTAAGGCTCACAGTGTTGCCTATCCACCTTCTTCTTCTTATGCCATTGTTCTCCAACATTTGGTATACTTGTTGCCATTGATATAGTTTCGGGTGTCAATGTGAAAGTGACCCCGACCAAGATAGACTGACCTCCATGTAGATGAAGCACAAATAGATGGGCCAACTCATGATGAATTCTAACATTGGCCACCCTTTGACAAAATTAAAAACATGCTAGGTGCTAGAAACGTGACATGGCAAGAGGGCATGCTTGTAATTCGGTGAGGGTAGTGGGTTCATCCATGACATGTTTGCCACTCTTGTGATGTCTCCTGGGAGCCTGCTTTTCTGAGGATGAGTCACTTTGTGTCTCCATCTCATACTCTGACGAATGCTGTGATGTCATGACTGCTGTGTGTACTGTACATAGGCTACCCTTTGATGATGGTGTGAGGCTGGGTACCTTTGTGATATATGTCACCAAGGGGAACAAAGAAACAAGGAGTATTAGGAAGGGAGTAATGTAATGTGAATAGGGGTTATAAGGAGAAATTTGTTTAGGGATATGGGAGGAGTTTGGGTATTTTGATAGGGTAGGGTTTTTGGTTTTAACAAGGTAGAGTATGGGGTGTCATGTTGACCAAACAATGGAGGGATAGGGGAGAGGGTTTGATAGTAATTTAGGGCAGGGATATTCAGAAAATTGAGAAAAGGAGGATAGGAAAAATTGTAGGTGAGGGGAAAATGATGGGTGGAATGGAACCTTGGCACTAACAACACACTTTAGCAACCCTAGCCATCATGGTTTTTGGTGATTTCTTATGGTTGATTTTATGAATTTGGTTGCATTCAAACATCGCTATAAACCACCATATATTTATAAAACTTGATGAACAAATGATGTCAAAGAGCCTATCTTTTAACTTGATGGGCTTCACAAAAATTTGGAGGTGATTTGGCCTTGTTTCGGCCCTTGGTCTATGTGCGCCGCGCATAAAACCTAGTGCTCCATGCCCTAGGTATGCGCCGCGCCTGTGGAAAATTTGAACTGTGAGCAGGCTCTGTGTGCGCCGCACCCTTGAGTATGTGCACCACGCTCCTTGAAACCACCTCCAACTCCCTCAAACACTCACGATGCCCACTCACACCTTTTGCGACATTTCTCCAAGGCTTGGATTAGCTCAATGCCTTTGATTTTGATGAAAACTTGTATATATATCTTTGGAAGTGATGGGTTAAATTTTTGCCTCCTGAAAACCCCATTTTTCTAATGTTATGTTTTGACACTTTTTCACTGACTTTAAAACACACTGATTTTCATTTTCCCTTTGAAATTTTAGCTCAAATGATGAAATTTTCGGCACTCTTTGCAGGGATTGCATGACAGGACATTCGGCCACAGAAACCATGACTGCATCTGAAGAAATCAACTGACGACTTTTTTTTGAAAATTTTGTCATAAATGACACTGTTTGACTTTTCTTCAAAACAGAGTTTTGAAGAAGAGTTGAAGTCTATCCACATGACGATGAAGATCTTTGAATCATAACTATGTAAGGGCCTCACTCTAGTGTACATGGCTTTACTGGACATGTTCAAAGACCAAATTGATGAATCCCTAGACCTAAACATCGAAAATGACTTTTGTCCTTTAAAGGACCAGACCTTGAATGTCATCGACTTTGATGACTATTGAAAAAATATCTGAGCCAACAGGAGCGAGACATGAGGGGGAATGACTACCATGACCCTCTCCGTCAGATTATGGCATGCCCCTAGCAGAATGCAGCTGGGTGAATGGAGCAGGACACCTAAAAATGAAATGCATAAAGAGTTTTGATTTCTGACAGAGGACTGACCAGACCGACTCTAACATTGGCTCCAATGAGGGATGGTAGCTCCTTGGAGGTGCCAAGAACAACAGATCTATGGAAGAGCTAGATAGTGCCTTCATCCATTGGGCTATGGAGTCATCATTTGACAAATAATACAGGACTCTGACTCATTTATGAAACTGAAATGACCAAAAAACTGACTCAAACTTGACATTGAAATGACTTAATGGCTAACTTGACCAACTCTAACAAACTGAAATAAAATGGTATTTACAGTGACAGTGGAAGCAACGTTAATGACTTAGAAATGGTACCACTTGAGCAGTCAACCATTGATTTGCCCTCCTGGACAATCTTCCCCGTTCATTTCCTTCAGAAGAAAGGCATTCAGCCCCCGATATGCTGCAATCTTGAAAGGACCTTTCCAGAGGTTCTCAAACTTACCGTGCTTGCCTTTCTCCTCATTCCTTGCATCCCACTTCAGCACCACATCATCCACTTGAAATTTTTCCACCTTTTCCTTTCTGTCATAAATTTTCTTGATTTTCTCTTGCAATTTGGATGTGTTCTTGAAAACTTCTTCTTTGGTCTGCTGCAAGTGGACCATTTGATTCAACCTTCTCTGCATGGGGTCTTCTTCACTTTCGACATCCTAAAGAAGTTTGACAATCGGGGCAGCGAGAGAGGTAGGAAATACTGTATCAACTCCATAAGCAAGCTCAAACGGTGACGTACCTATGGATTTCTTTTGACTGACCCGATCTGCCCATAGTGCATTGACCAACCTCTTATGCCAGCTCTTCTTATTTATTTCCAACAGCTTCTTGGTTATGTTGACCAATGATTTGTTTTAAGATTCCGCCAATCCATTGCCTTGCGGATGATAGGTAGTTGAGTGACCCAAAATGATGTGATATTTATGACAAAACTCTACCATCCCTTTTGATTTGAAATCTGTTGCGTTATCAGTGATTAGCTTATTCAGGAAACCAAAGTGAGACAAGATGTTATTTTCAAGGAATGAAATGATTACCGCATCTGTAGCTTGTCTGGTGGGAATTTCCTCAATCCATTTCGTGAAGTAATCTATGGCTGTGAGGATCCATCTATGCTGTCCGGAAGAAGCGGGATGAATTTCGCCAATGAAATCCAATCCCCATTGCTGGAAAGGGGCGCTCACCTCTATGGGCTTGAGTGGTAGAGGCTGTAACTTCCATTTTCCTTCAAAAATATGGCACGTATGACAACACTTGCCCATCTTATATACATCAGCAAACAATGTCGGCCAATAGTACCTTGCTCTGAGAATTTTGTTTGCTGTTGACTTCCAAAAAAGGTGACCACCAGAGTCTCCTTGGTGGCAGTCCTCCATGAGTTTCTTCTCTTCCTTTTCCACCAAACAATTTAACAAGACACCACTGGGATCTTTCCAATACAGTGCAGAATTAATAATGCAAAACTTGGTAGCCTTCAACTTCAGTGTTCTGGCTTTGTTTCTAGTCATGTTGGGCGGTGGTGACAAATGTTTAAGCACATATATGATATCTAAATACCATGGAGAAAGAGCAAACATTTCAGATATCTGAATTGACGATTCTTCCTCATTTTTATCGGACATAGCAGTGATCATATTTATTTCCAAGGCATGCAAGTTTCATTTAGCCATTAGCTTCACCAATCCCTGTCCTTTCACCAGCTTCGTGGGATTTATTTCCACATCATATTCCAGCAAGGCTGCAACCCATTTTCCTCTTCTTCCTTCCGGATCAGTCTTCACTAAAACATCTTTTACAGTAGCATTAGGAACATAGGCCAGAATGTGAGAATGTAGAATATACACTCGGAAATATTTCAATGCCTTCACAAGTGCAAGGGACTGCTTCTCAATGATGTTGTACTTTAAGGCTACGTATCTTATAGCTCTGCTGAAAAATGCAATGGGTATTTCATGATCATCTCTTTTCTGTAATAACACCGCTGCCATAGTATGCTTCGAAGCAAATGAAAACAATATGAAATCCTGAGGGTAGTGTGGGCTGACTAGAACTGGAGCTGAGGAAAGAGCCAATTTGACCAAATTGAAAGATTTTACAACCTCCTCCATCCATTTCACTTGGCTTTCCTTCTTAAGCATGTTTGTCATCTCTCTTAGGTGCTCAACAAGATTGGGTACAAAGCGGCATAGGAAATTCATCTTAACATTGAATGATTGTATCTCTTTTTTATTCCGGGGCAGATCGATTTGTTGAATTGCTTGCACACGTGCGGAGTCAATACAAATGCCATCTTTTGAGATAATGTGCCCGAGTAGTTTGCCTTCTTCCATGGAAAACAAGCTCTTCTTTGGATTCAGCGACAAGCCATATCTTCTGCACTTTAGGAAGACAGTTTTAAGATGGTACATGTGCTCTTCATCAAATTTGGAAAACACCGTCAAATCATCCAAATACACCACCAAAAAGACATCCTTCTCATTTGAAAAATCCAAGTCCATTGCACACTGAAATGTCGCACCCGTATTCTTCAAACCAAAAGGCATTTTAGTGCAATGAAAGGTTCCCCATGGAGTGGTGAACGCTGTCTTGTCTCGGTCATCCTCATGGATAGAAACTTGGTTATATTCGGAATAACCATCAAGCAGTGACATACGAGATGCTCCCACTACTCGCTGAAGTATATGGTCCATTTTGGGCAGTTGATAGTTGTCCTTCAATGAAACTTTGTTATGATTTCTGAAATCAATGCATAAGCGAATCTCACCTGTCTTCTTCCTTATGGGCACCAAGTTAGAGATCCAATATGAAAATCTGATTGGCACAATGATCCCTGATTTGTACAACCTATTGATCTCCTTTTCAATAGATGGCAGCAACTTTGGATTTAGCCTTCTCAACTTCTGTCTGAATGGTTTTTGATTGGGCTTGATGGGTATAGTGTGTTGAATTATATTGGTGTCATATGTCTTTAAGTCAGAATAGTCCCAAGAAAACACATCTGCAAATGAAGACATCAAACTGATATATTTTTCCTTGATCTTTGGCAGCAATGCTTTGGACAATTTTACCAATTTAGGATTTGTAGCTGTTCCGATATTGACCTCTTCCACACCCTTCTCTGTTCGCTGCAATGTTGGCTTGCGGGCTACATCATCTTGATAAAAGAGTTCTTCTATAGGTATCAAGCTTTTGGGAATAACGTTATTCTCAGCTGCAACATTTCCATTTCATTAATATGCACCTCATCTGTACCATTACCTTTACCAATGTCATTTTCTTCATCAATTGAGGTCTCTTTGAACTTGCCTTTGTTTTTCAGAAAATCATCAATCTCCTCATCATCTTGGAACACTTGCCAATATCTCTGATTGTCTGGAATGGTTGGACGATGATTGACATGGATTTCGAAGTTGTTGCTGGAGTTCATTGGGATCTTCAAACTACTTGCTGCCTTGGCAAGAGCATCAGCAATACTAATTTGTATACGAGACACACATGTCAAGGTGTATTCTGAAAATAATTTTAAAATGTCTAGGACTACATTATGGTAAGCCCGCATCCTAGAATGCTTTGCTTGATATTCGCCTCTGACCTGCTTGATAACCAATTCAGAGTCGCCACATACTGAAATCCTCTTAGAATTCAACTTTCTTAGAATCTTTAGGCCAGCAATCAGAGCTTCATACTCAGCTTCATTATTTGAACACTCAAAAGCCAACTTGTAAGAGCATACCCACACGTTACTACGGACTTTGTTTGGGGTGGAAAAAGGACTGCATACCCAAATTCCAATTCCAGTGCCATCATTTCCCACTACTCCATCGAAATCCATGGTCCACAAACCTTCTTCCTCCTCTTGCAAGTGCTGGAAATATGTTTGTTGTGCCTTGTCTGCTTGCTATCCATTATTTTCATCTGATTTCCCAACGATGTTCTGCTGTTCTTGTTCTTCTTTCTTCAAAAATTCTCTGAAATTTTCTGGTTATTTCTGGAATATCCTCTGCTTCTACTAACTGACTATCTATATCATTTAAACTATCTGAATACAAAATGAAAGACTATAAATCTATATGTACATAGTTAATTGGATGATTTATTGGTTTCTCCTTGCTTGTGATCATGTACTTCATTTTTTGTTCTCGATACAATTTCCTCATTTGTCCAAACACAAGAATCGTTGCATAGGAGAAATCTAACTGTAGTGTCCCTTTCAATTTTGCTACCCAAGACCTGGAAAGAAGCATGCGAAACCTTGGAGGAATGTCTACTACCATAACATCCATCAAAATGTTCTTCATTGGGAGCTGATCCAAACTCACAACCAAGTCTTTGATGAGACCTATACATATTACTCTGCTGGAATCAAACGAATAAAGATCATGATATTGCGGGGTGATGTCCAGACCAAGATTATCCATGATTGCCTTGCGCATGAGATTGTGAGAAGCTCTGGAATCAAACATGGTGTTATGTAACACGAAATCATGCAACCTTAAACTGATGTAAAAAGGTGGCACATCACTATCAGGAGACTCACCATTTGATGATGGCCCAAAAATCATTTCAGGTTGATCATCTTCGACATTCACCATGTCGGACATTGGATCCAAATTTAACATTTTAGATACTTGTCCTTTATAACTGCTATTCTTCATTATTTTAGTCAAGGGGATGGATATTTTCAATATAGAAATCTCATTCTCTAAATTGGAAGCGGGGAAATTTTTTACCTCTTTTACTGGGATTTCTTTCCTTTCCTTTTCTTTCGATGCAACTTGTTGATGTGATGGTTCGGCTGATGGTGATTTTCTGCTCTCTGGATCAACCACCTCCTTTCCTTTCCTTTCCTTTGTGTAATTGCTGAATCATTCTTTGACGCTTCAACATCCTTCTTTTTCTGAATGGGTCTGACCAGCACATCTCTGTTTCTAAGTGAGTATTTCTATTGTTGGGCAGACAAAGAATTCATATAGCCTCTTTGGTATTCATCTGATTCTTCCTCCAAGATGGTGTCACTTGCTAGAATGAAATCTATGTCTTTGTGTGTAGCTAAACTCTCTACATACTTCTCCTCCTCAATGAGATAAATAGGTAAATCATCAGGAGTAAAGAGGTGATTTTCTTTGCCTATTACATTCCCATCCTCATCTGATTCCAGTTCGTGCACAAAATTTTGCTGCAAAGGTGTCTGTACTGGCTGTTGTACAATCTGCTCTTGGGCTCGCTGATCTCTCTGTCTTATTCTATATTGTGGTTGTTGCTTCCCACGAAAGTTAGGATTTCTAACTTGTGGCTCCGGTTTGTCAAGTTTCACTCTTTCAAGCATCTGCTCTACCTTTCGAAGTAGCTGATCTACCGAGGAAGATTCTTCCTTTGCAGTGACCTTCTTCTATGCCTTTGCTCTAGCTCTCTTGGTCAGCAGATTTGCTTCAACGCTGACCGCTATCTTCTGCATGTCTTCCATTGTGGTCGGTTCTCTTTCTCTCAATTGATAATCCGTGTCAGCATCAAAACCATCCAGGAAATTCAACATGGCTAGTCCCACAGGTGGCCTTAGATTATCTGGAATTTTATTATAAACTGTATTGAATCTAATGCAATAGTCTTGGACCGAATCACCGACGTTTCTTTTGATTTGCTCATATTCAGCCAGAATTTGAAGAGGATTCTTTTTCACTTCCCAGCAGTTTAAAATTTTTCTTTGTAAGTCAACCAAGGTATCGATACGAGCAGCCGGAAAACCTCTGAACCATTTCCTCACTTCACCTGCAAATGTCTGTACAAAAAGTCTCATTGCCACATTCTCTGCATCGATCTCATGAAGTTTATAGAAGTCTGCCATTCTATCCACATGTTGCTGAGCAGTAATGCCATTAGGGGTGCCATCAAAAAATAGGATTTTTCTTTGGTAATCAGCGGGCATATCATCTAAAACTTGAGGCAAGACAAGAGGTGCAAAACGGGCAACCATCACTCTTGGTGGATTTGTCCTTGGAGGTGTTGGAGCAGTGTGCACAGTTTGTAAGGGGCTAGCAATTTGATTTTGAGGCTTAGCTACTATGTAGTTATCAATAGACCGGTTATCCCTTCCATCTCCAAGTCTACAAGAAACTGTGGATTGTGGACAATAGAGTCAACAACCCTTTCGGATTTGGTTTCGAACATTGATAATTCAAACTGCTCATCAAACTTGAGCTCTTCAATATACTCAGAAATGTCCAGGTATGAATGGGATTTGATCACAGGCGATATAAAGCTTTCTTGATGATGAATTCTTGAAATCAAATTGGGATTTTCGTAGATGTGTGGAGGGTCGGGATCTGGATTAGCTCTGGTGTATCTTCTAGAAGCCAGCATGCTATTGAGAAAAATCAAAGGACACAACCAACTTTACTCAGCCTATCAAATCCTAAACTTATCATCCAAAAGCTTAGAATTATTAAGAAGCAAGGGGATTGATTTCGTCCCCAGCGGAGTCGCCACTATGTTAGCACCTAAATCTGCCTTAGGCCGAAAGAAGGCAAAACTCAGGGTAACCACAAACCACGCTCAGTCTGGTAGCTAGTCCTACCAAAACAGGAGAGGGCTCTCTCCGAGTCACACTCAGTGGATAGATAAATGAAATGGCCTGAGATGACTTACAGTGAAATATTTATCTTAGGCTAGTAAGTGAATATGGATACAAGAAGTGATTGTTATGAATGATTGTGTTTCTGGGATGGTATGGAACCAATGGGTCTCAATGCAAACCATTTCTCATTTGGAGCTCCCAATCCCACTGGCGTGGCGCATATAGAGAAAAAACCTGTGTTTGTGCCAAAAAATTTCCATGCGACCGAAATTGTCCCAAATTTTTTGAAATTTGGGCTGGAGGTTCTCTAAGAGGCACTATGTTGGGCCACAGAAGCTTCAGCCAAGATTCAAAGCCGATCTTGCTCTTTTGCCTCTTTTGTTGCTCTTCTCAATTTGGCCTTCAAGCTCCTTATCCGGGCCTTTGCACTCATGTTCCGTGCCCTGTAATGACAAGCCATCCTGCTCAGTATGGTTTTGTCTCTGTTGGCCTTCTCTAGCAGTCTCTCCAGGTGGATATTGATCTGCTCTAGCCATGACTCACGGTCATTGTTGATCTCTTGCTTCAAGGTAGTGAGCTCGATCCTCCTTTGCTGGGCAGCTTGTCGATTCTCACGGATGCTTTGCAGCTCCATGATTGCCTGCTGGTCCTCAAGCTGCTTGTTCCTCTGCTCTAGATACTTGATGATCCATTTGGCCCTCTCCACATTGAGTATCAAGTCTTGGATCTCCGTGTTCTGCTCCTGAATGGTCATCCTAAGTTGGGCATTTTCTGCCTCTGCCTCATCATCCTGAATGAGGATGACATCGGTCTCCTGTCCACCTGATGGTCCCTCATCATGTACGGGCTTCTTTCCCTTATCCAGTACCTGTGTCGCTGATGCTGGAAGCGAGTCCCCTTCCACCCTGGGTGGAGATAAGACTCGCTTTGCTGCTGCAAACAAGTGCCTACTGCCTCTCTGATATGTAATAAAAACGGGCATGGTAGTGGTCTCATGGTGCTCATACTGATGAGAAGGACCACCCATCTCCTGCTCTGGCTCTAATAGTACCTGTGATGTGCTGAAGAAGTCACAGGAGATGAAGTCCTCCCAAGTAATTCCCTGCAATCCCAACTGATGATCTACCAGAATCTGGATAAGAGCAAAGAGATACACACTGTTAAGCTGCTGCTGAGGGGTCTTATGCAGCATGAAGACGTTCATCCTCTCTATGTTCATGCATATGAAAAATGGGAGGTTCATCATCTTCACCCTGGTAAAGTGCATGAGAAACCTGATGTGATAGGCATATAGTCGAGAGAACCTCCCCTCACAATTGAAGTATTTCATGATCAATCTCATGAGTGAAGCATACTCATCTCTCAAGTATCTGAAGGGAAAGACTCTTGTGAGCTGACTCAAGAAACTGGCCTTGATGTAAGGCTCATAGTGTTGCCTATCCACCTTCTTCTTCTTATGCCACTATTATCCAACATTTGGTATACCTGTTGCCACTGATATAGTTTTGGGTGTCAATGTGAAGGTGACCCCGGCCAAGATAGACTGACCTCCATGTAGATGAAGCACAAATAGACGGGCCAACTCATGATGAAATCTAACATTTGCCACCCTTTGAAAAAATTCAAAACATGATAGGTGCTGGAAACATGCCATGGCAAGAGGGCATGCTTGTAATTCAGTGAGGGTAGTGGGCTCATCCCTGACATGTTTGCCACTCTTGTGATGTCTCCTTGGAGCCTTCTCTTTTGAGGATGAGTCACTTTGTGTCTCCATCTCATACTCTGACGAATGTTGTGATGTCATGACTACTGTGTGTACTATACCTAGGCTGCCCTTTGATGATGGTGTGAGGCTGGGTGCCTTTGTGATATCTGTCACCAAGGGGAACAATGAAACAGGGAGTATTAGGAAGGGAGTAATGTAATGGGAATAAGGGTTATAGGGAGAAATTTGTTTAGGGATATGGGAGGAGTTTGGGTATTTTGATAGGGTAGGGTTTGGGGTTTTAACAAGGTAGGGTTTGGGGTGTCATGTTGACCAAACAATGGTGGGATAGAGGAGAGGGTTTGATAGTAATTAAGGGCAGGGATATTCGGAAAAATGAGAAAAGGAGGATAGGAAAAATGATAGGTGAGGGGGAAATGATGGGTGGAATGGAACGTTGGAACTAACAACACACTTTAGCAACCCTAGCCATCATGGTTTTTGGCGATTTCTTATGGTTGATTTTATGAATTTGGTTGCATTCAAACATCGCTATAAACCACCATATCATTTATAAAACTTGATGAACAAATGATGTCAAAGAGCCTACCTTTTAACTTGATTGACTTCACAAAAATTTGGAGGTGATTTGGCCTTGTTTCGGCCCTTGGTCTATGTGCACTGCAGGCAAAATCCAGTGCACTGCACCCTGGGTATGCACTATGCCTGTGGAAAATTTGAACTGCGGGTAGGCTCTGTGTGCGCCGCGCTCCTTGAAACCGCCTCCAACTCCCTCAAACACTCACGATGCATACTCACACCTTTTGCAACGTTTCTCCAAGGCTTGGATTAGCTCAATGTATTTGATTTTGATGAAAACTTGTATATATAGCTTTGGAAGTGATGGGTTAAATTTTTGCCTCCTCAAAAACCCATTTTTCTAATGTTATGTTTTGACACTTTTTCACTGACTTTAAAACACACTGATTTTCACTTTCCCTTTGAAATTTTAGCTCAAATGATGAAATTTTGGCACTCTTTGTAGCGATTTCATGACAGGACATTTGGCCATGGAAACCATGACTGCATCTGAAGAAATCAACTCACTTCTTTTTTTTGAAAATTTTGTCATAAATGACACTGTTTGACTTTTCTTCAAAACATAGTTTTGAAGAAGAGTCGAAGTCTATCCACATGACGATGAAGCTCTCTGAATCATAACTCTGTAAGGGCCTCACTCTAGCCTACATGTCTTTACTAGACATGTTCAAAGACCAAATTGATGAATCCCTAGACCTAAACATCGAAAATGACTTTTGTCCTTTAAAGGACCAGACCTTGAATGTCATGGACTTTGATGACTATTGAAAAAATATCTGAGCCAGCAGGAGCCTGACATGAGGGGGAATGACTACCATGACCCTCTCTATCAGATTATGGCATTCCCCAGCCGGAATGCAGCTGGGTGAATGGAGCGGGACACCTAAAAATGAAATGCATAAAGAGTTTTGATCTCTAACGGAGGACTGACCAGACCGACTCTAACAGGTTGTGTTATATTCTTTCCACGACTAGCCCATGTAGTTAATCGGGGGGTTAGCGGGGAGGCGGAGCGCCCCTTTGTTGTGTGATTGTGTATCGGGGGGGGGGTCACAGTGGGTTTGATGTGTACCTGTAACCCCACTTTATGGGGTATAGGACAGCGCCCAGGAAAATTTTGGTTTTGGACCCTATGTTAGGATGGGTGGACCCACCTATGGTTTTGTGCATGATTTTCGCACATGTTTTTGGGCGCGATGTTTTCAGTCCATGGTATTGGACGTGATGGTTTTTGGTCCATGGTATTGGTTGCTTCAGCATGTATAAATATGTATTATAACATTGAAAGAAACATAATGAAAAATCAAGCTGGTAGTCTTGGTTTTGGGATCCAGGGGAAAATCTCTGTGTGTATGTGTTTTATGTGTTATGCTCTCACATTGTTTATTTTCTTTGTTTTTGAATTTGTATGCAGGTAATTTTTGTACGGGGTTAAAACATACATTTGGTATCAGAGCAGTTTTGGCATCAAGGGGACACCTTTGTTGCTGAGGGGTTTCGCTCGGGCCTGTGGTAGACCCTGTTCAATGGGAGATTTGCGAGATCAATTCTGGTGGTGAAAGAAGATGGCTAGTAGTGGAAAGATAGAGATCAAGAAATTTAATGGTTGGAGTTTTGAGTTGTGGAAACTCAATATGGAGGATCTGTTGGAGGATAAAGATCAGTGGATTGCAGTAGATCTAGGTACTAAACCAATGGGAGTGTCCGATGAAGAACTGAAGAAGTTGGATTGGAAGGAAAATAGCATAATACGATTGTCTGTCTCAGATTTAGTATTGCTGAATGTATCATGGGAAGCTACAACGAAGTCTTTGTTGGACAAGTTAGGGAATTTGTACCAATCTAAGTCTCTGCTGAATAAATTGTTCCTGTGGAAAAAGCTGTATAACCTGAGGATGAAAGATGGAGACTCGGGGACAGAGCATCTAAACACATTTAATACCATGGTAAGTTAGTTAGCATCTATTGATATTAGAATTTTAGATGAAGATAAGTGCATCCGTTTGTTGTGTTCTCTACCAGATTTGTGGGATAGTCTGGTTATTGCAATAGGTAACAATGCAACTGCCTTACAGTTTGATGAAATAGTCTCATCCTTGTTGATGAAGGAGATAAGACGAAAAAATATGGAGAGCCAGAATGGTGATGCCTTGTTTGTATGAGTACGGTCCCAAAATAGAAACAAAGATAAGTCATCGAGTGGGAGATCCAAATCTAGAGGGAGATCTAAATCTCTAGGAAAACTTGTAAGGGTGGTGTGCTAGAAATGCGGAAAGGAAGGGCACTACAAAATGGATTGTAAATCTAAAGCTCCTGATAAAGGAAACAGATCTGATGATGCTCCCTCTGCAGAGGCGAAAACCACCTCATTTTCAGGTGGGGATGTGTACTTGGCTTCTTCAAGTACACATGTAGATCATGAGGCGTGGTTGATTGACTCAGGTTCATCCTTTCACTTCACTCCCCATAGAGAGTGGTTCTGCGAGTATGAAAAATATGATGGTGGTGATGTCTTCTTAGTGGATGATAGGAAGGCTAGAATCATTGGTCACAAAAAAGTAAAGTTGAAGTTGCAAGGTGGAAGGGTTAGAACACTTCCGGGTGTTCTGCATATTCCTGCATTAGCCAGAAATTCGATTTCTGTAAGCAAGCTGGATGTTGCAGGTGTAAAAACAGTGTTCGAGAAGGATACCAGTAAAATGGTTTAGGGAGCACTGGTATTGATGCGGGGAGTTCAAATTGGAACTCTGTACAAGCTGCAAGGAAGCACTGTTATTGATGGGTGCAAGAGTTCTGTGGTTCCTGAAAGTGGAGTAGAAAATCTAGTTGTCTTTGGAGAGAAGACCATGTTGTGGCATCAAAGGCTGAACATATTGGAGAGAAGAGCCTTCAAATACTTCATGGTAAAGTTATGGTAGAAGGTATGAGTAATATCTCTCTGGATTTTGATTTCTGAGAAAATTGTGTATATGGGAAGCAAAATCGAGCGAGTTTCCCCTCTGGTAGAAAGAGGGTGAAACAGATATTAGAACTTGTGCATAGTGATGTGCCTGGACCTGTCAAGGTTCCATCACTGGGTAAGTCTGTGTACTATGTATCATTTATAGATGACTTCTCAAGGAATACATGGATATATTTCCTTAAGAAGAATCTGAAGCCTTTGAGAGGTTTAAAGAATTTAAGGCTCTCATGGAAAATGAGACAAAGAAGTAAAGGTGTTGAGGACATATAATGGTGGAGTGTTTTGCAACAAGGAACTTGAAGAATTCTGTAAGAAGTGTGGTATAGCATGACAGAAGATTACTCCATATACACCTCAACAAAATGGAGCTATAGAAAGAATGAATAAGACATTGATGGAAAGGGTAAGAAGCATGCTTAGTGGTGCCGGGTTAGGAAAGGAATTATGGGCAGAGGCAGTGGATACTGCATGTTACCTAGTCAACAGGTCACCTTCATCAGCGTTGGAGGATAAGACTCCACAAGAGGGATGGAATGGTAAGAAACCCTCTCTTTCACATCTGAGAGTATTTGGATGTGATGCATATGTACATGTTCCAAAGGAGAAATGAACCAAGTTGGATAGTAAATCTGAAAAGTGCATCTTTATTGGGTATAAGGATGGTTTAAAGGGGTATAAGCTTTGGAACCCAGTGAGATGGAAGGTTGTGTACAGCCGAGATGTTGTGTTCAAAGAGGTAAAAGATGTTATTAAACATGAAGTCCAACCAAAGGAACCTGAGAAGATAGAGTTTGAGGTTAAGGAGGAAGAATCAGTCTCTACAGCAGAGGAGGAATCAGAAGATGAAGAGCCACAAACTATGGGTGTGAGAAGATCAATTCGAGAAAGAAGGCAACCAAAAAGGTATAGCTCATCTACTTTCAGATGTGGTGTTCAGAGAGGTGAAAGATGTTATTAAACATGAAGTCCAACCAAAGGAACATGTGAAGATAGAGTTTGAACTAAAGGAGGAAGAATCAGATTCTGTAGCAGAGGAGGAATCAGAAGATGAAGAGCCACAAACTCCGGCTGTGAGAAGATCAGCTCGAGAAAGAAGGTAGCCAGAAAGGTATAGTCCATCTGTTTTCTGTTCAAACTTTGCTTTGTCTATTACTGATGATGATCCCAGAACTGTGAAGGAAGCAGTGGATTCAAATGATGGAAAACTCTGGAAAGAGGCCATGGTTGATGAAATGACATCTTTTCACAAAAATGAGGCTTGGGATTGGTGGAGTTTCTGGCTAGAAGGAAACCCATTAGCAGCAAATGGGTGTTCAAGAAGAAGACAAATGCAGAAGGAAAGGTGGAGAAATACAAAGCTTGGTTGGTAGCAAAAGGTTATTCCCAGGTGCCAGGAATTGATTTTGGTGATATTTTTTCTCCTATTGCCAAGGTAAACTTCTATTAGATTACTTTTATCTGTTGCTGCTGCTTTTGATTTTGAGGTAGAACAGATGGATGTGAAGACAACATTTCTTCACGGGGATTTGGAAGAGGAAATCTACATGAAGCAACCTGAAGGCTTTGCGGTGAAGGGTAAGAAAGAACTAGTATGCAAGTTAAAGAAGTCTCTGTATGGGTTAAAACAGTCACCAAGGATGTGGTATCAGAAATTTGATACATTTATATGGGGACTTGGCTTCACCAGAAGCAAAGCAGATCATTGTGTGTATTTTAAATTAATTGGTGACCGTGTTATTTATCTGGTCTTGTATGTGGATGATATGTTGTTGGTTGGAAAATGACAAAGAAATTATCCAGGATTTGAAGACCCAATTGTCCTCCAAATTCGACATGAAAGATCTCGGTGCTGCAAACTATATTTTGTGCATGGAAATTAAAAGAGATCGGGCAAAAAGGAAGCTCTGGTTAAACCAGAGGAAGTATGTTGAGACAATATTGTAGAGGTTTAATATGTAGGATAGTAAACCGGTGAAGGTTCCTATTCCTGTAGGTGTGAGCTTATCTGCTGAATAGTGTCCCAAGACATAAGAAGAGGAAGAGGACATGTCCCATGTTCCATATGCAAGTGCAGTTGGTAGCTTGATGTATGCAATGGTCTGTACTAGACTAGACATATTGAGTAGGTTTATGTCAAAACCAGGGAAGGAGCACTGGATAGTAGTGAAGTGGGTTTCCAGGTATTTCCATGGCACTAGTGATTATGGTTTGTGCTACCAAGGAAAATCAGGATTGGATAGAATGTTGGATATCCGTGGCTTTGTTGATGCAGACTGGGCTGGAGATCTGGATCAAAAAAGATGTACAAGTGGATACATGTTTAACCTATTTGGAGGTGCAGTCAATTGGACGAGTAAGAAATAATCTATAGTGGCACTATCAAATATAGAGGCAGAATACATGGCAACCACTCATGCAAGCAAGGAAGCAGTTTGGTTGCAGAGATTGTGTTCAAGTATGGGGTTAATATAGGGAGCTATAAGGATAGACTGTGACAGCCAAAATACAATTTTCTTGGCAAAGAACCCCGTAATTCAAAGACAAAACACATTTATGTTTAGTATCACTTTGTGAGGGATATGATAAAAGACAAAAAGGTGTTGCTGGTAAAGGTTGACACTTTGAAGAATACTGCAAATGCATTGACAACATCTGTGAGCTTTGAGAAGTTCTCTTGGTATAGAGAGACAATGGGCATTTTAGGGCTGGAAAAATGACTAAGCTCCCTTGTGGCACCCTAGGGAAAGAAAACAACAAGTGGGAGAATGTTGGGTTTTGTTATATTCTTTCCACAACTAGCCCACGTAGTTAATCGGGGGGTTAGAGGGGGGGCGGAGGCCCCCTTCGTTGTGCCGATTGTGTAGTGGGGGGGGGGGGGGGGGTCACAAGGGGTTTGAGGCATACCCGTAACCACTTCATGGGGTCTGGGGCAGTCCCCGGAACATTTTGGTTTTGGACCCTATGTTAGGATGGGCGGACCCATCTATGGTTTTTTGCATGATTTTTGCACATGTTTTTGGGCACGATGGTTTTCAGTCCATGGTATTGGATGCTTCAACATGTATAAATATGTATTATAACATTGAAAGGAACATAATGAAAAATCAATATGGTAGTCCCAGTTTTGGGATCCAGGGGAAAATCTCTGTGCATATGTGTTTTATGTGTTATGCTCTCGCATTGTGTATTTTTTGTGTTTTAGAATTCGCATGCAAATAATTTTTGTATGGGGTTAAAACCTGCATTCAAATCATACTGTTTAAGCATGATTAAAAAAATTTCAATTTGTGTTGATAGGTTAGAAAATGAAGGGTTTCCAAACAGTTAAATCTTGGCAAATCAATAGCTAGGTAGAAATGGAATTTGGTCCAACTGTTTAATCTAGAGCAGAGAGGAGAAATGAGTGATAGAGTAGGTTAGATCTTAAAAGAAAAGAGATGAAAAAGAAAGAGAACAATGAAAGAACAAAAAATGCTAGGATAGAGAATAAGGGTAGGAAGAATTAGAGAATAAAGAAGGGGTATCAAAGGACCTTCTTAAAAATTGGAAGACATTTCCTAAAGTTCGAAGAAAATTCGATCTTTCTAAGGTTGGATAGCAAGATTTGTAAGGAAAAGGGGCTTATGACATTTTGATAATCATCCCCTCCTTTAAATCTTATTTATTTGCCCTCTCATATTCCTATAGTCCGCCTCCATTTATAACCCGACCCCACCATGCACTCACCCATCACGTCATCGTTAACCAACCTACCATATTTCCCCTCATCTCTACTCACTCTTCTCGATCAAATGGCCCACATATTTTTTTGGCCCACCCTTACCATCCAAAAGTTAATCTCGGGAGGGGGGGTCCAAAGTTAGTGGTTTCCACTCCCTGATGTGTTGTGCACTCATCAGTTCACACCCCCCCTCTCATAACACCTACCGCTCCATAGGCTCCCCAAAAATTTGTATCCAGTATCATCCAAACCACTCACTCAAGCAACCATTCAACACTCACCACCGCACCATGCCAAACCATCCCACCATCCAATCATCCCCATTCCCACCATTAAGCCATAAATTAGGTCGGGCCATTAGCCAATGGACCCGGTGAAATTAAGCCATTCCAATGGCCTAATTTCAAATCATAAAACAACCAAAGTTGCGCCGAGTTCAAACTTTAAATGTTATTGTTCACTTGTAGGCGCTTCGTCCCACTTCATTCATCTATTGCAGAGAACGCAAAGCAGAGCAAGAGAACAACAACACAATGCAGGATTACTAATTTTCAAGTAGTGATAATCAATTCCTATTCTTGAATCCCATTTCTGTTCAAATCCCTTTCTTTCTCCCTAACTAAAAATCCCACTTCTTTCATCCTTGTCTGTTACAAAGTAGACAACAATGGAACCTAAGCAGAAAGAACTAGAAATGTTCAACCCAATGGTGCACCCACCACTCGATTTAGATAATTTACCATTAGCTGACAGGGATTTCAAGATCCATGAAACCCTCTTAGAATTTTATTTTTTTAATGTATATTGTTGGTGGGAGGACAAATTCATGGAGAAAATGGATGGTATAGGCCTGTGGGACACCAACCTATCTTTTTATATATTCCCTAAAACACAGAGTTGTCAAGAACAGATTAGGAAGTGTCATTCTTCTTACAACCCACAACAAAGGGCAGTGATGGCCCCAACATGACATTTTATTCACATTTGGTGCTCAATCAATCATGCAGATGATGTAGGCCCCAATTATTGAAGGAGTTGTTCCTTTTTCACATGAATTTTTGATTGAAATGTACCAAAAACTTGATTTCTCCAAAAGAGCTAAAACATTAGAGCTTTTCATGGCCGAGAACACACCTCTGGTAGGCAAAACCCTCCTAATTCCTTGTCTATTTTCCCTGACAAAACCATACATATTGCCTCAGTTCTTTCCTACCTACTTGGCTATTATTATGATCAATGGTTGGATGAAGCTATTATAGCTTTCTTATCTATCCTCTCCACTAAATCCAATCCCTCAACCATTTTCAACTTCATCCGGTTTCTAGTAGATGTAATTCATGAACAACTTGTCAGCTTTTTCACGAAAGAAGTTTTTCATTATTCCTCAGTGTTGGTTTACATGTTTGTGTATTTTCAGGCAGAAAGGTTTCAGTTTTCATTGAGAAAAATGAATGATGAAGGTGAGCCTCAATCAATGATATTTTGGACAACCTTGGTTATGAAAGATCAAAATGATTTCAGCTACAAGACATTTGTGGAAATGTTTTCACACCCAACAATGAACCTCCTCAGTGGAACTGCAAAACCAAGGATAAGGGAAGACATAAAAAGAATTATGCAACTGTCTGATCAAGCCAGAACTAGTGATTAGTACTTGTACCAAAACTACACTGAAATAAGAGTGTATGGTTGTGAATTGGCTCCCTACAAGCTACCAAAGTTCCTCCCCAGGATGACCTTTGCATTAGAGTATATTAGATAGATGATCAATGCATATGAGATGCATTTTGTAGCAGCCAAGAAGAAATCCCAATTCAAGGTCAAGTCCCAAATTGGTCCCTTCATTTTCAATAGCAAAGATGCAGGAGAGGAGGCAGAGGGAAGACTAAGAGGGATCAATTTCACCCATAGCTTCACTTGGTCTTATGACCCTTGGGGTATTATTTCTAAGGAGAGGGTGGAAAATAAATCCACAACATACATCCACACTCAAAGAACTGAAATCGAAAAATACATGAATCAAATAGAGTGGATGCTAGATACATTACAGGAGGCTGAGGAGTAGGTAATATCCTCATCCAGTGCACAAACCCAAGGTCACATGAGAAACAAACTACTGAAGAAAGGTCTGAAAAGGGAGAAGAACCAGAGAAATGAATAATAGGGAAGAGATCCATAGAAGAGTAGTCACCAAGAACTAATATTTCCATAAAAGAGTTTAGATTGAAGTACAGAAAGAAAGCCAAAAAACAACACATGGATATAGATAAAGGATCACCACCAGAGACAATGATCAAAATAATTTATATTCCAAATTCTTCACCAGCTGGAGGACAATCATTTCCTTATACTCCAACTTCAGAAAGACAACAAACTCTTCAAGTGGCATCATCTACAAAGGTGACTAAAGAGAAAGAGGAAACTGTATTGGATACCTTTAGGGAAATCAAAATTGGGAATGAAATGCTCAAGAAGAGCACTTATGCTTAGTTTTGGAAGTAGAGTGAAACTCTACAAGGCAAACTTCTCTCTGTCTTTGACTCAGAAAAGGGTAAGATGCATATGGCATTTTTGGAGGCACAAACATCAGAGCCTAAAAATCCAAGATACTATAAGCAAACTTCATTTGAGTTTGATGTAAAAAATGTGCATCCAATTGATCAGCTAGCGATGCACAAGAAATATGGTGAAATGATTTCATCTAAATTGACTAGCACTTCCATGAATTTGTTCAAAATGAAGGTAGCCCTTTCAAATTCTCATTCTGAGTTGAAGATGGAGAAAAGTTCATTATTATCAAAGGAAACCAAGATTAAGTCTTTGGAAGACATAATAATAAAAATTGGGTATGACCCCTTAGATACCAAGGTAGCTGAAGAAGTGATAAAGAACAAAGAGCTAGATATTGCAACTTTGAAGAAGAAGCTCAAGCTGCCTACTACACATGACCCACCGACCAAGGAAATAGAGGAAACAAAGAGCATAAAAGCTAGCATGATGAGACTTACAGTAGAGAAGCCCATCCAAATCAAACAGATGGAGACAAGGATGGAAAATATGGTGCAGGAAAAAGAAAAAGTGGCACAGATGGCTATCACCACAATGGAGACCCTTCCTTTAACGACCCTCCCCATAACTACTCTAGTAGGTATAGAAATAGGAGCAGGAAATAGTACAAAAAAATTGGCAAGATCTATGGAGGGTATGAATATGAAAAATGAAGAAATTAAATGGCTAGAATCCCGAGTTAGTGTGCTACAATATTGGAATAAAAGGGGCAAAGATAACCATTTGGTAGAGATGCAGAGAGCAAAGGCATTGATTGAGAAGCTTCAGAAGTCAGAAAAATAGTCCTCCACTGGGAATACTCTAGGGAGGGTTAAGGAAATCATTGTCACAATATCATAGATTAGATGAATGAAATTTGGCCTAGCATCCAAATTATTTTTGAGCAGAAAGAGTTGCTAGAAAAAGCCAAAGAAGCGATTTTAGCCACCAATACAGAGTTGGGAGATATACCAAAGATAAAAAACAAAATTATCTAGTTCTTGAATGCAAGAAACAAATATGAGCTAGAAGACTTGGGAGTGGCAGACAAGACAGAGACCATACTACCAGTCAAGAAGGTGCTCACAAAGAAGAGCTTAAATGTGCAGCTGAAGGAAAAGTGCCAAGTTTTAGGGTTGACAGTAATAGGTTTTTTAACAGAATGTAGCCTCTGCATTAAAAGGGTCTTCCCTGTCTGTTTTTTATAAATGAAAAACTCATGGACAAAGGGGATTATGTCCAGAAGCTTCAAGGAATATGCACAAATACTACATATCTGTCAAACATCAAAGGCAACATAACAAGAAAAGCTTTACGAGAAGCAATCAACAATTAGATTTACATCCAACATGAGCTGAAGCATGTATTTTTGGTCAAGCTATCATTTTCCAAATACACTGATGCTGATGAGGTGTACCGAAGGTTAATCAAAATTAATATCCCTGAAGGGGAAGCGTGTAGTGACTTATGTGACTACTTGGAAGAACGAGACAAGGATGACTAGAGTAGTCATATAGGTTTGAGTTAGCACCAGCCACATTAGCAACACCACTCCAGTCTAACTAACACTTTAGGCAACAACATTCCAGAAAAGGAGGGACACCTATCCTAGTCTTCTCAGCATGCCTACTCCTTAGCTACATTAGTCAAATTTTCCTCCATTGTAATAAATAATAGATTGTCGAGTGTACAAGGAAAATCGATGTAGTTTTTGTTTAAGTACTCCATGCATTGGGAGTATTAGGGGTTGGACTCTAGTCATTTGAACTATTTTTCTATTTGGAGCATTGTAATTTTGAGCTGGAGCATCAATAAAAGGACAGTTTACAGGATACTTGATCTGTTTTGACATGGTGATGTTTTTCTCTCTGTGTTTAATGTATTTATGTTTACTTATCCATGCATTTTCACTTCTCATTGTAAAATAGAAATTATAGTTTAAGATATGCTATTGGAGCATCTTACTGCTATCTGTATTTACAATCTCTGTGTTTTCTTCTGAAGTACAATTACAAAATTCTTAAATTCTTTGTAATCCTCACTGATATTATTATATGTCATTCCATTTATTATTCCGCTTTAGAAGATCTAGTGAGGACAGTTAGTTTGCCTTGTAAGCGCTCTATAAAATTGATGTTACCACCCGGCCTGTGACTCCATTGCCCAATGGAAAATGCTTAAAAATGATCTTTCTCCAACCAAATGAACAAACAAACAAACAAACTCTTTACTCTTAATATCTAGCCTAAAATATTCCAGCACTAAAAACAAAGTTAAAGCTAAATCTCAAAGAGAGAGCCCTCTCTGAGTCTAGGAAGGCTAGGTCCTGCATTCATAGGTGGTTTGATGTATCTTTTGTGACTTTTATCTTGCCAATATTCAAAATCATAGAACAATAACATAGTGGAGACCATACTAGGGAACATTGAAAAAATATCCTTTCATTCGAATTCAGATTACCCAATTAAATAGCTTTGTATGCTATTATAATTCCTAAAATTGGTTATATTTTGTTTTTGAATATTCAGATTATCTGTGCGTTAAATCTGAATGTTGGCTCCTAAGATAATCTCTACTAGATCTCATCCAGATCCCAACCCTCCTACCATAGTAGATAATCCTGAAAATATCCTAAGGAAAACCCTATAACTGAGAGTTAGACAAGTAGTAGATTTCTTGAGAGAGCTAACTCACTTATAGAAACTTTATCACCTTCCAAGATATTCAGTTTGATTTACAGTTTGAACAAGTTTTATTTAGGAATAAATTAGAGAATTGTAAAGACCATATCATCCTTCATCCGTCAATCTTACCTAAGAGCCCAGTAAGAGAATTTCCGTCACAGATTGAATTGGATCTTCAACGCTTACAACATTTTAACACACTGCAAGATCTAGTGATATACCTCACCTCAGAAATTGATGATGATTACCTTCGGCAGTCATTAGAATTAGTTATTTAAACCTCACAACTTCCTCCTTCACATCTCCACATGCATATATTCGGTCACCAAGTCCTATTGCCTCCATAATTCCCACCCCTTTTCTCATCCTTCAACATAAGGTTGCTCGGATTCCCATGCTCTCATTCCCGCCTAGCACTAGTGTAACTCCATCTATTGTTCAACCTACTCCATCCACTGTTCAACTTCCTTCAAGTGTCCCTCCACCACCACCACCAATTATGGCTGCTAGATATGCTCCTCTGTTGCTACCTGCATCACTGGTCAATATGCCACAAGAATATCAATCCAAAATTATATTTTTTGATGATACTAATCCATTAACAACCCAACAACATGTAGATAAAATGATTGATTATTTTTATTTGCAAGAGGTAGATGAGGAAAGCATTAAACTTAGAATGTTTGCCCAAAGTATAGAAGGAGAAGTCAGGAAGTGGTTCAAATATTTACCTGCAAATAGTATAACTGGTCTCCATGCATTTCACCAAATATTTCTTAATAGGTGGGAAGTAAAAAAGAACCCTCTCCATATTTTATGTGTATATGAAAATATCAAGAGGGAGGTAGGTGAAGTGTTCAAGATTATTGTGCTAGATTCAACGAGACATATAATGCAATCCCTGTCAATCTCAAACCACCTCAGGATTTAGCCTTAATTAAATTCCCAGATGGTTTTGATGCAGATATGTCATACCAGCTTAGGGAAAGAAGTTCTCCAACATTAGAAGCAATGCAAAGAGACACTATGAGTGTAGAGGCCAATTTACAAGTTAAAAGAGCTAGGATGAGAACTGAAAGAAAAGTGAAATTTAGAGAAGAAGCATCCACTTCTGTAGCAGAAACCTAGAATGATTCTATGGTAAGGACTATGGAAAGAATGATGGAAAGGATAAATATCAATGAAAACACACCTGCTTAGTAGAACTGAAATCCAAATCCTAGAAGAAATCCTCAATAGAACAGGCAAAGAGGCCTATATCAACAAATTGGACCTCCATTTCAAGAAAATTATACAAAGGAAGGAAGGGAGGTGATAGAAGAAGTTGACAAAAATTAGATAAATTTGATGGGAACTGTTAGCCTTGGAAGCATTTGGCCCAAAAATGGATCCAAGTATTCTTTTTAAAGTCTCCATAAGCTAGCATAATCATGCGAAAGGATCCAAATATGCTCTTAAAGGCTTCGAAATTTGCATAAGGATCATTCAAAAATCCCAACAATCACAGGAGGAAAGCCCTTAAAAAGGAAAAAAAAATAATATCGAGAGGCTAAAATACATTAAAATAGTCAGAATACCAAGTATCTCTGGCTTGAGCATGGCAATGCACAGTAGTTGTTAGATTTGGCTGATCAACAGTCCAAATCTAAGCGGAAAATTGCAATCAGAAGTCGCAATCGGCGGGGACATATGCTGTATTATTAAAATACTGTTGGCTTGGGCGATATGCAATTGCGACATCATCGCATTGCAATATCATGTCAGAACATTGCAAAGGACCGGGGCCTTTATACATGCATATGTGCGATGCGATGATTCGGACCCGATGGAGTGCCGAACAATATTTTATAATATTTGAGGCCCGCGGAAAGCCAATTTTCAATGCATTTGTTGCATATTTCGTTATTTAACGAAATACAAATGGAAGCTTGGATTTGCGATATGCGATAAGACCTGGACCTGAAAGGGCCCGGGAAGAAAAATACATAATATTTGAGGTCCACGCTAAAGCTATTTTCAGTGCATTTTCAATATATTTCGTTATATAATGAAAATATGAAGGGAGCCTTGGGCAGTGCCGATGCGATAAAGTCCAGACCCAAAAGGGTTCGGGAATGAAATATATAAACATTTCAAGTCCACCAGGGTTGTTTTTTCATAATTTCCAAAGTTTCAACATATTTCCAATATAAAGGGAAAATTACAAAACCAGCAGGATTTTGGGAGAGCCAAATGCGATAAGCGATTTAGGCCAAGCTCCACCCGATGCCATACAACTGCCGCCACATGTCCAGGATGAGGAAAGAGAAAATCGCCCTCATCAGGAGGTTAACTCCAGTACAAAAGAGGCGCCTGAAATGGATAACCACCGTTGGATCTAGGACTCCCAGATTAACGGTGGAGATGTGTTATCACTTCAAGGGCAGACCTGAGAGGAGAATAAGCCATATCTAAGGATTGTTTAAGTCCGAAAATGACAGAGATGGGCAAGATTTTCACAATGTTGCTGTGTTTTTCTGTGTTTAACAGAAAATAGTCATTCTAAATATTTAAAGGGAAAACAGAGGCTCAATAGCCCTTCCATCGCAGAATGGCTCGCCCTAAACAGAAAGAGTCATGGAGCATGCGTAGCTAGCCCGAAACAGAATCGACCAAGAGGGATCAACAACACAGCTTATCCAAAACCAAAAAACATTATGGGGCATCTCTGGCATGAGAGAGCTCCCAGACAACGCAACAAAATATCCACAATATTTGAATGCAGTTATTCTTCTGTTAGAAGAAGAAACCTCTGAGCCATGCTTGCCTAGTCAGAGATCAAACAGTTAAACAAGACAGAGGGATAGATTAAGGCCTCTCAAGCCCCATAAGACTCACCATCATTGTAAAGAGCTATAAATAGCTGAAAGCAAAAGGTAATATGAGTTCAAATTTTGGAGATTGTCCCTCCTTGGTTCCTTCAAGCTTCTCATCTTCATTCTAGCAATATAAGCTTCTTTTGCTATTATATGTTCAATGTCCATTTTCTTTGTTGTTCTATGCTTGCACTTGAATATGTTATCCAGGTTTTTTGTTGTGTCTAATGCCAAATAACTGTCATCTTATCTTTGCATTGATACATTAGATTTGCAAGTCTCACTTACTTCCTGTAGCTGGCCATTCATATGTGTTTATGTATGCAATCTAATGGTATATTCAGTATTCTCCATCTATCCATTAAATCTATAAATTATTGAGCATTAGTGGTCTCAAGCCTTGTATTGTTGAGGGTTTTCATGCATGTCTTGAGTGAGAATAGAGTTGAAATGATTATCTAACTTGATCCAAACCATCATCCGTTCCAATAGTTCTGAGAATGATATTGAAGATTATATGTTACCAAGCATCTCTGAGCTGCAACCTAGGAGAGTTTCCTGGAGTGATAACAGGAACTAATGAAGATGATTCTATTTTTCTTACACAAGAAGAACAATAATTATTTTTATTGACTCAAATGGAATTCGAATCTGAAGAATCTGAGGATTATAAACATGGTTTTGAAAATTCTATATTAGAATTCCACAGACAATATAATATCAGAAGCACGAAAAACAATGATAACTCCAACAAAAAAGATCTAAACAATTCTGGAAAGAAAAATTTAGAATCTAATCCTAAGAAAACAACTAAAATCTCAAAGAGAAATGACAATAATGCAGAAAAGAGAAATAGAGAAAATATTACCAAGAAAACGTGATTTCCCAACAAAAGCTGTCCAAACTAAAATGCCTGCTACAAGTAAACAAGATGATCCAATAACAAGGACCATAGCCGATAAAACGGATTTCTCAAACGTGCTAAAAAGTCAAGCACCCTTCAGTATTGAGAATGAAATTGCAAAACTCAAGATCTCTATTCCCCTTACTAAATTGGTGAACAAGAATGTTTATATTTTTCAAGTTTTAAAGGCATTGAATGTAGGAGAAAGCACAGATATAATGAATTTAAGTGATGACTAGCCTGAACTCTTGTTTGGACCAGAGATGGATGGCAAGCCTCAAGAAGGAGGTGTTCCTCCATTTTATGCCAGTCTCAATATTCATGATAAGATCCTTCATAATGCCATGGTAGACTCAAGTGCATCACATAATCTCATGCCAAAAATTGTTATGGAGAAACTTGGATTGGAAATCACTAGACCATATAAAGATCTATATTCTTTTCACTCCAGCAAGGTTTGATGTCTAGGTCTAATTAAGGACCTTTGTGTCACTCTAGCCCAAATACTAGCCAAAATTTTAGTGATGGACATTGTAGTAGCAGATATCCCTCCTAAGTATGGTATGCTGTTATCACGATCTTGGGGGGCTAAGTTGCAGGGAACACTTCAAATGGATATGACATATGCCACAATACTAGTATTTGGTCAATCAAGGAGACTATATAGAGAAAGATTAATGAAGTACATGGTGAGTAGTCAATAAAGGGTAGACAATTATCCCCTCTACTCAATCCACACTGATCTTGATTCCTTCATTCTATATAACAACAATGTTGGAGACATAGATACTGAGGTGAAATAGGTAGAAAATGAATTTGATGAAGACCACAACATTCAAGTACCCACTATGCAACAAAACTCTGAAACAGAACCTCTGAAACATAACTCTGATCTTCTTTAAATGGCTTTTGATCTTCTTTGAATGGCTTTTGATCTTCTTTGAATGGAAGTTTTATAAAAATAAATGGAGTTGGAATGTTTACTCTTCAATTTACAAAATCATCAAGAATTAGGTGGTGGTAAAAGAAGACAAAACATGTCAATTTAAAT
>APFE030822063.1:0-13700 GCA_000404065.3 Pinus taeda
AAAACCAGGATATCTAAGGCTTCGCAACTTCTAAATCCAAAGTCACTTACAGACCAATACAAAAAATCCCCCTAATTGCTAAATTTTCAATGAATTTCACCAAAACATTCGACACTAATGGGACAAGTGCAGGTGAAGATTTTTGACAGACAACCAGTGGATCTGGTCAGTAAAGACTAAGAAAAACAAAATCTAAAGGGAAAAAATGGATAAAATTGGAATTTTCTCAATTTTAATAGGGTACGCAGGCAGCCTGTTTAACTAGGTGCGCCCACGCTCTGTGTGCAAAGAGATAGTGCATACAAGTATGCACTGTGTCTAACTCAGAGGGTGCGTACTGCTGTAAAATGAAGAAAAACTAAATTCTAACTCGACTCTAAGCTAACCCACCCAAAAACACAGTCAAGAAATCCAAAAACAAAAGAAAGTAGACTCTTTTCAGATCAAAGTAATACTCAAAAGAAAAATCAAGCACATCAATGGATTCCCCAGCGGAGTCGCCAATTTGTCATGCAGAAAGAGTTATTTTTGCGGACAAAACTAACCTCCCTAGGAGTCTAAGACTCTCTAGTGACAAACAAAACAAGTAAGAGCAATCCTTCTCTAAATATACATTATCCTATGAGAACCCAAGTGTTTTTCGATCTTACCTTAGGTCCAACGCTTGTTGTAGCAGCCTAGCTTCGTTGATCCAGATGAGCTCCTCCTTCACTTTGAAACCTGCATACACTAACAATAAAAGGATTACATAACACCTGAATATTCCATAAAACAAAGCATATTCAACATATAGACCAAGGAGTATATGAAACAATTCATTAACAACAAATCATTGAGAAGAATGGACTTATTTGTATTAAGGAAACAAAAAAGAAACCATTACAACCTGAGCCTTGGTGTTGTGCAAGTTCCTCCCAGGGTCCAGCAAGAGTTTTCCTCTACTTTGACAAGCTCACCCACTTCCAAATGAAACAAGAAAGGATGGTAATCTCTCCTCACAAGCTTACAATGGAAGTCCTAATTCCAGCAGCATCTACCCTTTGGAATGTTCAGCTTTCAACCTCCCCTCCTCTGGCCCAAGGCCTGTATTTATAGTGTTCTAGAGGAAGTTATTCAGTTCCAACATCAATGGGATACTCCCTCTTTTGGATGGGGTAGCTCCTCTCTTGATGGGATAAGTTCCTCTATCATAGGGATGCATGAACCATCTGGAGGCGCTCAATACACATCAAACACTCTTCTAGAAATCTCTAGAAGTGACCACAAGTAACTTTTTTAAGATGAAACTCGCGCCTTTTGACCTTATAGGAGTACGCACCCATCCCTTGACTTACAGAGCGTACAAGTACGCAGGTACAATGAGCTTGGGATGCGTACACGCAGGCAAGGTAGAGAGAACCTGCGTACCCAGAGATAAACATGACTTTTATTGACTTTCTCTCTTTCTTGAAGTTTGACATGGAGAGCAGAGGTATTAGGCTTGACAAGGAGGATAATATGACTATTGATGGAGCCATATTAACTGCAGATAGTCATGGTGACAATTTTTAGTGTAACACTAATCATTCTTCACTCCTAAACAAGAAATCATGACAACTCCCTTTTTCATTTTCATATTCAAGAGCTATGATTGGACATTTAAAATGGAATTACCCATGATATCATCCTCTCATAACTCCAAATCCTATGATAAATCAAACCTCCTAATGGTTATAAGGCCCAAATTATTATGTTTTGCAAAAGAAGGTGACATATGAAATCATGCAACAAGAATAAGGGTAATTCAAATGGTTATGCGACCATAATCTTATGTATTGTACATTCAATGTGTTAATCACTGGACATACCATCCACACAGAAAACCACGGGTCACTCTCTAGTTAGTAGTTGGCAAGAAACCAAGTCACATTCACTATGAGAATCTCCCGTGCAAGCCCTGTTTTCTCTTCCCAAGTGCTGCACAAATACTTTTTTTTTTAGTCACCATTTTTCATAATGGTTTTCGACCACATGGAGTAGAAGTTTGGGAAACTGAAAGAGGTTTTTATTAAATATAGGCAAGATAAAAATAGCCTCTTCCATTTTTTTCACAGGTGTAACAGATCAAGAGTTTTTAATGCATCTTCAAAGCTAATTTTTCGTAATTCGTGAATTTCTTGTTTTAAGTCATTGTTTTTCAGAGAATTTTCTAGAAAGCTGGGGAATAATTTGGAGAAATTGAGAGAGGTTTATATTCAAAAAAGTATCAGATACAATAACTTGCTTTAGTGTTTACACAAGTATTACTGTTTGAGATATATACAGAAAACCTTGGCCCGTCATAAAGTTGCTACGCAGTTGCACACAGGTCTTCATGAGTTTGTGGAGGGTGCCAACTTCAGAGACTAAGTGAAATGAGGCGCTGCTGAGTTGGGATCCAAGTCAGACTCACAATCAATGTCCAGGTGTCATCTTTGGAAGGAAAACATAGTAGTGCAACGTGATACCCAACCAATTTCCAGCAGTCTTAGTTCACTGCTAATGTTTTAATTTTTCTGTTTTTGTTATGCAATTGATATGTTTCGTTGATCTAGACAATTGTCAGGAAACTGTGTATTTAGAATAGTGATTATGATCATGATTTTTTTTATTTTTTTATCATTTAAGGAAAAGTACTGTAAACAACATTAAGTTTCCTTTTTTTAGTTTGGTTTGATCCACTTCATGGATCAAGGGTGCATTTCATCCAGACATATTTTGATTTCCTAGTGTATGTTTATTTAAGATGGTAATGGACAAGGAAGGAATATTTGGTTGATTGATGGAACACACTTTGTATATGTGATCTTATTTTCTAAATAAAATATTGAGTGCAGAGTTTGGCGAGTTACTATTAGAGATTCTTGTGGTATTGTTCTTTAAATGTATTTCTCTTTTGCACTTTTCGTTTCATTTCTTTTATCTCAGTTCTGTTTAAAGATGTATTGAAAATAAACTTTCTATAATTCATTATATATGCTCTAGAATCACTGTGTACTTTTGTTTTATATGAGATTCAATATGCCTTTGTCTACCTTCATTTCCTAAATACTCAATCATAATATTTGATAACATAATTTTGATATGCTTTGTTCCATTTGAATGGGTATTGTCATGTGTCTTTCTCTCTTTCACAATACTACAATTGATATAAATTTGAAAGATGTACTTGTCATGCCTCTGCCCTTGTAGTTGGTTGATATATGCATTGATGTTTTGAATTGGCGATATTTGGGTCTCATACTCTAATGTTCTCTCCTTTCACCTCCTAACAAATTTTCATTAAATTTCAAGTATCATTTTTCAGACCTGGGCTCTATCAAAATATGTGCTTCAAAGTCTCCAATTTTTAGATTTTTCGAGGGAGGGAGCCCCCTCCCTAGAAAAGACAAGTTTCAAGCCAAAAGAAGTTTGTGGTTACCTCTGTGACCCTTTCCTTAGCCTAAAGGGATTTTCAAGTTCCACTAGTGTCTCCACATTTCAAAATGAATTTAGCTATGATGTATGGGCCTACTAATCCAAATCGCATTCCAGGATTTCCTAACCACATGCCTTGTGTAGATTGACAAACTTATTTGCCAAAATTCATAGATCATAAAGGTGATGATGTTGCTCTTCATTTGGTCAAGTTTCACATGCATGTCGATAGACTTAAGATCCAATTTCATGAATATTTTCTGATGAAAATGTTCATGGCTACCTTGGAGGAAAAAGCAAGATATTGGTATGAAGGTTTGCCATCTGCTAGTATTTATTTTCTTAAAGATTTTGATTCAACATTTTTTTTTAAAATACAGAGAATCTCATCCTTCATTGTCTTTGGTTGAGAATTGTTGTGGACACTTTGAGGGTTTTATCCAAAATATGGAAAATATATATGGTGAGGAAGAATTCGTGGATGAAGAGATTCAAGAATCTTTGAACAAGAAACCTTTCCAGTGCCAAGAAGAAATGGTGGTTGATATATTGGATGAAAATGAAACTAAGTAGGATTTAAATGATGACAATCAAGTTCTATTTTCTGAAATTGATGAAAATTTGTAGCAACCTTGTAAGTCTTTATATGATTAAAGGTATGAAGATAGTCATTCATTTGTTTTTCAAATTGTTCATTTTCTGGGTTTTTATTTCAAGACTAGGTTTGTGAAGACCAAGATGATGTTTCTGATGAAATGCATGAAAAAGGATCTATGGACATTCATCACTCATATGGATCTCCAACTCATCCATTTTGTGAAGTGTTATTTCAAGAGAAGATTTGTGTAAATAAGAGGCATGTGTGGAAGTTTCAAACAATGTAATTATGGAACAAAATAATTATCAAACATTACAAGTAGACAACGAAGAAGAGTAGGTTGTTCTAGACCCCGTGGATATAGACACTTTTATTATTCAAGATACAACTACCCCATTTGAAGATTTGAAAGAATGTATAAGCCTTGTCTCTCATCTGGATGATAGGAAAGAACAAATTGTTGCATTGCAATTTGAGAAGGATCAACCGAATCAAGGAATTCATGATCTCCAAGATCCTTTGGCCGATCTATTGCATCCATCAAGGAAAATGGTTATTATTAAATTTGTGGATTGTAGTCAAAAATTTCAGTGGCAGTTTGGGTTGTCAGTCTTACATTTTTTCTACTTGTTTAGGGCAACTCTGAGAGGCACTCAGTCAAGCAGCCTTCTTCTTGGCTGGCTACATTGGAAAGAGGTGATTACCTAGTGTACATACTTTCAACATATGCAAGATCCCACTATGCATACCATGTTACATTTTGATATTGTAAGTGTGGATTGTTGGCACTAAGACTTGAAGCCCAAGGTGAAGGCCATAAGGTCTTAGTGATTTGCTACCATAAGTCTAGTCATTCAATAGTTAAATTTTCTGTCTTGTCACTCATATTTTCAATTTTTAGTGTTTGACTCCATCTTCCTAATGGAAAGGCTACTAGTCTGTGTTGTCATTCTTGGCACCTAATAAGGAGGTTGCCATCCCCATTGGAGCCAATGTTATAGTCAATAACTTTGTATTTTTAGAGTGTCTACAAATTACTTAATGGTTAGTTTGAATAAAGTTGAACTTAATGTCATAGATGATGTCATAAGTTCGAGTGTCACTATAAATAATATCATCATGGGTGTGATCATAAAGAGGGCTAGTAAAAATATTAAGTTGTTTTGAGTTATTGGGAAAATTGTCAAAGTCTGAGATAACGAAGTCATGAGTATAAATGGTGTGCCTGTCATGAGATTTACATGAGACAGTTGAAATATATCAATGTTCCAAGAAAGATAGTTGTTGAAATTCCACCTCTCTTTTCTCCCTTTACCCTATTATTTTTCCCTAAGAATTATAAC
Source organism: Pinus taeda (assembly GCA_000404065.3). NCBI lineage: Eukaryota > Viridiplantae > Streptophyta > Pinopsida > Pinales > Pinaceae > Pinus > Pinus taeda. The sequence goes on from APFE030822063.1 coordinate 5,377, forward strand.
CTACATTCTACATTCCCTTTTTCCCATTCATGATGTTTTAAATCCCCTACACTACTCCCCTATATATCTAATAATTCTTCACTCCTAAAAAAGAAATCATCACAACTACATTTTTCATTTTCATGTTCAAGAGCTATGATTGTGCATTTAAAATGGAATAACCCATATCATCCTCTCATCTATCCAAATCCTATGATAAATCAAACTTGCTAATGATTATAAGGCCCAAGTTATTATGTTTAGCAAAATAAGTTGTCGTATGACATCATACAACAAGACAAAGAATAGGGGGTAATTCAAATGGTTATGCCACCTTAATCTTATGCATTGCACATTCATTGTGCTAATCACCAAACATACCATCCACACAGACAACCATAGTTTGATCTCCAATTAGTAGTTGGCAAGAAATTGGGTCACACTCACTGTGGAAATCTGTTGTGCAAGCCCTATTTTCTCTTCCCAAGTGCTGCACAAATACTCTAGTTTAGTGACCATTTTTCAAAATGGTTTCTGACCACATGGAGGGAATTTTTTTGAAATAGAAAGAGTTTTTTCTCAAGGATCGAGGCTTTGTACAGGTGTAACATATCGAGAGTTTCGAATGCATATTCAAAGCTCATTTTTCACAATTCGTGAATTTCCTATTTTAAGTCATTGTTTTACAGAGCATTTTTTGGGAAGTAGAGGGATAATTTCAAGAAACTATGAGAGGTTTCTCTACAAAAAAAATATTGTCTACAATAACCTCCTTCATTTTTTACATAGGTATTACTTTTTTGGAGATATACCCAAAAAATTGGCCCATTGTACAGGCACTACGCAGTTGTTGTGTAGCTGTTGCACACAGGTCTTCACAAGTTTTTAGAGGGTGCCAGCTATCATAGATTAAGTGGAATGATGTGCTCTTGAGTTGGGATCTAGGTCAAACCACCACTTAGCAGCCAGGTGTCAATTTTGGAAGGAAAATATAACAGTGCAACATGATACCCAGCCAATGCGCAATAGTCCGAGTTCACTGCCAGCGTTCTACTTTTTCTGTTTTTGTTATGCAATGGATATGTTTTGATGATATAGACAACTGTTATGACACTTATTGTTTAGAATAATGATTATGATCATGTTTTTTTTTTATCATTTAAGGAAAATTATTGTAAACAAAATTAAGTTTCCTTTTTTTAAAGTTTGGTTTGATCCACTTCATGGATCGAGGGTGCACTATGTCCATATATATTTTGATTTCCTAGTGTATGTTTATTTAAGATGGTAATGGACAAGGAATAAGGAGTTGTTTGATTGATGGAACAAGAATTGTATATGTGATCTTATTTTCTGAATAAAATACTCAGTGCAAATTTTGGCCAGTTACTGTCAGAGATTCTTATGGTATTGTTCTTTAAATATGTGTTTCTTTTTTGAAATTGTCATTTCATTTCTTTTATCTCAGTTCTGTTTAAGGTGTATTGAAAATAGTCTTTCTAGAATTCATCATATATGCTCTATAGTCATTGTGTACTTTTGTTTTATATGGGATTCATTATGCCTTTTTCTACCTTCATTTCCTAAATACTCAGTAGTAAGAGTTGATAACAGAATTCTGATATGATATGTTCCATTTTAATGGGTATTATCATGCGTCTTTCTCTCTTTCACTGTACTGCAATCGATATAAATTTGAAGGATTCACCTGTCATGCATTTTCCCTCGTAGTTGGTTGATATACACATTAATGTTTTGAATTGGCGATATTTGGGTATCATACTCTAATGTTCTCTCCTTTAACCTCCCAACAAATTTTCATTAAATTTCAAGTATCATTTTTTAGACCTAGTCTCTATCAAAATATGTGCTTCAAAGTCTCCAATTTTAGGTTTTTCGAGTGAGGGAGCCTCCTCTGGCTAGAAAATACTAGTTTCTATCCAAAAGTGGTTTTTGGTTACCTCTGTGGCCCTTCCCCCATTCTAGAGGGATTCATAGAGTGCTAACACATCGAAAATTCCATTTCTAGTGCTGGAATTTTAAATATTAGTTTAGGTTAGGTTAGGTTGCATTGCATCCCCTTCTTTACTTTATTTTTTCCCTTATGTAATGTATTATCATCATTGTGTTTGTTCCTTTCAATAAGGCTTTGCATGAAAGTTGGTTTTAAGCTTCAAGATGATATGGCTGACTCTTTGGGAAAAGTAAGTTGTAGTATCGTGCAACCCTTGGCTAATATGTTATCCATCCTCTTTGATTTGGCCTTTAAACCTTTAAATTCGATGATATTCGAATGGAAAATATGATCCTTTCAATTGGGAAACTGTGATCGAAACCATGATGCCCACACCTATTTAGGATATTTAGTTCTAGACTTGGGTTTGTTATTGAATAATTTTTATTTCTCCTATCATTTCGGGTAGTGAAAGGTAAGGGAAAAACCTATGGTGATAAAATCATCATTATAGGTTTATATATATGTCTCTTAAGGAGAAACATCTTCTTCTCTCAATAAGTCGAGATCCCTCTTTTTACCTGGCAAGAATAATAAGTTCTTAAGCACAATTCTATAAGTAAAAAAAATAAAGTGTGAAGGAAGAGGAAGGATTCCTGTGCAGAGAGGTGAATTAAGAGACTTCCTCGAGGTATTGTTTAGGCTCGTTGGTAGTGAAGCAACTCTTGTGTTCCTGAAGTGACTCCACTGGGGTACTGTTCAAGCCTTCTAGCAGTGGAGCAACACCAGATATGAAAAATCATACTTTGATTATCTTTAACTTGCAATTACATACTACCCTTATTTTGGATCGAAATAATTCTAACATAGCAAGCTTTGTGTGTGTTGTATCAAGTAAAGAAACAAAAGATATTGTATATTTAACCAGGTGCAATGTGAAAGCTTAGGTAGTCCACTGAATGAATCAATACTTCCTGAATAATTGAGACTTTGCATGTAAGCTAGGATCAAACCAGAGAAGTTGGAGTTCCACAGTGTCTCGCCAAGTGTTGTCGTTGTGACAACAACCCTACAAAATTATTTCCTAATCTAATTTTGGATCCTACATCAACTGTCATTTCAAGTTAACTGTTGGGCGCAGGATCCACAAAGGGAAGTCTGGGGGCTAAAAGGCCATATTTTGGTCCAATTATGTAATAAAAGTGTAAAGAATCCGCATTTTGTGGTCGTGGAGCACGTAGATGTTAAAGAGTTATAGGGTTGTCCGCCCTTATTTTGGTAATGTAATGTCGGCTATAAAAGATCTACCCATGGTCCGTGGACCATGGGATTGTATAAATAGACCTAAGCTCTAAGTAGTTAAAAGGAATCAATAATAAAAAAGGATTGAGTCATAGCTTTAGAGCAGAAGTCTAAGTTTGGTTGTAGCGTAGGTAGAGGCTTTGTAGCTGAGTGCGCAGAGGCCTAGAATTCCACATCTGAGTGCGTGGACCCCTGCAGCTGAGTGCGTAGGGTGGGTCGAGTCTGTAATTGTCCAAAATTATAAATAAAGAGAAGGATTCTATAATTTATGCGTCTTTATTTCTTGTTTATGCATCTGTTATATTGGGTATGAATTTCACTTATAATGCTTATATGATGCGCGAATGTATGTAAATGTGTTGGTTTAGTGAACGCAAGTAGGAACATTTTTTTACATGAAGCTAACTAAGATCAGTTAATAAGATAAGTAACACACTTAGCTTAGTTTGGGAGATATCGCAGTTTGCTTCCCTAGCAGCACGAAAGTCCCTAAGCCGCAACTTAGGGCTGCGTGAAAGCCAATTGTACCCTTTCACGAAGGTACTGAAGGGTGGAATAAAGGGCTATGCAACCTGTGCGAGGTAAGTATAGCTGGAATAAAACCAACATCAAAACCATCTCAAGGGTGTGGAAACTTGGTTCCAGCATCCCCCCATACTGCTTCAGGTGAGACTTCATTCTGCGCTCCGCAGGCTAATGCCAAAAGGGACAGTAGTGTAGGGATTTGTTTGGCTCACTAACACTGAACTTGGGTCAGGCCCCCTCAAGCCAACAAATGGTTCTGTTGCTAGGTCCAGAATCAACATAAGAGTTGTGATGTCGTATCTCTAGAATCCAACTAAGAGAGAAATCAAAGGCTAGTTGGACAGAAGGATTCATGAGTTCACTACACAAGAAAACAGAAACTCGAGATTTCGAAAGAACAATGGTTGGACCGATACTTGTATACAAAGATCCACAAAATCTTTTTCATCTCCTTTCCTACTGAGCTATATGAGCGGATCACGAAGCTAGTAGATATCCAAGGAAGGTGGAAAATTGATGATCCTATTATGTGGACCCCAGAGCTAGTGCGAAGGTTGGAAGTATCAGAGGATAAGATCATTCGCATTGTCGATCATTAGCTTGATTGCGTCATAGGAGGATTTGTGACTAAATTCACGGTCAACACCTTAGTCAGCTATAGCGAAGTGGAGCGATGCTTTTTCAAAGGACCGCGAGGTAAGTACGTAAAATATTTAAATACTTGGATTAAAATGTTGTTGTGTGAAAAATGGGTTATGCAACTACCTTGTTGTTTGGGACTACCTGAAGTGGAAAAAGTTACAAAAACCGAAGGAAATAAGGGCCTAGAGTATAGCCCCTTGATTTCACCTCCGTGAAGAGTCGAAGAAGGAATATTGAAGGTTTCTATGCGAAGCGTTATTCAATTGATAAGACAAGAATTCCCGCGAATACCACCTCTGCCCACACCACTTCCGTCCTCACCGCCATCACCTCCAACTTCACCCATACCACCTCCACCTCCACTGCGGTTCAATATGGAAACACAGTGAAGTTTCCTTTGTTCAAACGCTTGGGAAATGAGGACCCATACCAATTATGGTTCGTTGTAAGGGTTGTATGGGAAGATCAAGCTGTTACAGATGATCATATAAAAAACGTGATATTGGTTAGTGCTCTACAAGATTGCATGCTAACCTGGTACATTACGTACTCCAACAATAACCCGAGTGCTAGAGTAGCAGACATTCAAGCAACACTAAATAGGGAATTTAGTAGGCCTAAATCTGAAGCGCAGTCGATTGTGGGATTCAAAGAGATCGCGATGTGACCAGGCGAGACACCTTGGGAATTGGATCAAAGATTGAAGTGTCAATTATATGAAGCCAATATGAATTTGATAGATGGACAACATCGCAAGTGGTTTGTGGCTTCACTACCACCCCACTTAAGGAGCAGCGCTATTGCAGCACAGGATAACAACTCAGGCAGAGGCCTTGGAAATTTCCATGAGACTACATGAGACTTCGATGCAAGATCCTAATCTAGGATTTCAACATATCCACATGCAGCTGCATAATATTTGCCTTGAGATGCAAAGTCTGAAGCAGGACAGGATCGTTTGACCAGAAGTACGTGAAAAGGTATGGTGTTTGAAATGCAAGAGTCAGATTCATGAAAAAGACCACTACCCGGTCTTCACAAATTACCTTGCAGGAGGAGGATCGATGCCTTTTAGGCTGGAATCTCAAGAAGGTTCTAGCGTGGTGCTTGCTTTATGGTGTGTTATTTGTCAGATAGTCGAAAAACATGCCACAAATAACTGCCACTTGCTATAGAAGTATGTACAAGCACCTTAACAGTTGTTATGCAGCTTTTGTAGGTCGGTAGGACATGATGAGTGTACTTGCAGGAGCTATGAATTGATGATGGATACAACTCCCGCATATAGGGTTCAGGATGAAACACGGCCCCTTGACCAGAATGTAGGGATGGCGTGGACATGATTTCAAGGGCTGGACGAGGCCGAGGCAGAGGAGGACTTGGTAGAGGTTGAGGATAGTTGATTTGCTACAATTGCAGAGGGCCATGACACTATGTCTGCGATTGCACTAATCCAACGTGCCCGTAGTGCAAGTATTCCATGTTGTTTGATCAAGAAACAAAATATTGTCCTATGTTGATAGCTAGGATACGTGACAAAGGGGTGCTACCACCTTCCGCGACTCAGAACCTGCAGATGATGAGGTTTGAGTCGTGTGAGGAAGATCCAAATGTAAATATAGTTCTCCAAAGTGAAATCACAATAGGAGATGACAAGGGGAAACAACCAGAACATAGTACATGGGTTCGTAGAGCCCCGACAAAAGAGGCTGAGTTTGATTTGGAGCGCAGTCGTGAAGCATTCATGGAAGATAAGAAGAGCTTCGCTAAAGCCTCCACTTCAGGAAGCAAGGATAAACCAAAGCTAGAATTGGACCCCTCTATGCTCACAACTTTCCTGGAAACCTGTATTAAGTTATTATGTGACAGTAAGGCCGTGAAAGGGTTACAATAACTCATCAATAGATGTGCTGGGACCGTCCTAGGTGAACCGTGCATAGTCCAAAAGATTGGTAAGCATAAGACATGGATGGGGCGTGAAATGAGACTCACCACATAGATCAGAGAATACGAAATGGATCAAGTCATTCTGGATTTGGGATCAGATGTGAATGTTTTACCAAAATAGAAATGGGAGATAATGGGGAGACCTACGCTACAATGGTCTCCGATTCAGCTAAGGATGGCGAACCAGCAGAAAATCATACCTATAGGACAACTGCAGGGAGTGACCGTGGATATTAAGGGAGAAAGTGCGCTAACAGATTTTGAAGTAATAGATATTGTGGATGATAGAAATCCCTACCCTGTGCTCCTGGGAACTGACTGGGCTACTGATATGAATGGGGTAATCAATTTGAAGAAGTGAAAGATGATCTTTGAGAAGAAATCACTACATGTAATAATACCTCTGGATCCTACTGAAGGAGTGCACTATACTGAACCAGTCCGTGACTATGAAAGTGATCATGATTTGGATTGCATCTATAAGATAACAGTGCGAGACCAAGACTGGATGAATCCCACCATGGATGGATGGATTACATGGAAGCGTGAGAGTTCCTACACTTTGGATTTCGATAAAGAAATAGAACGCTAGCAGAATCAGTTACACGAAGTAACTATGCTGAATTGAAATATGATGACCTAGTCATTGTGTTGTGTGTTGTCAGAGGTAATAAATTTGCCTACTTATGCTAGTCTAAATGAGGTAGATACCTTTTTGGATGCATTTGAAAGTGAGGTGCTATAAAAGCAACACTTCCAGGCCTTGGACTGCGTACTGTGTGCTATGCCCGCAAGATGGTGGGGTACGCACAAGGGAAGATTTGATGATTAGCGTGAATGTAGGAGAATGATGAGAGCATGATTTGGGAAGCCTAAGATGTGACTAACAGTCAAGTGTGATGGGCAGGATGATCCGTGTACGTAGTTTTTCAAAGAAGAGAAGAACTATTCGATCACTGAATGCGAAGGGCTAGCTATGGTGTACGCACTCCAAAACTACCAAAACTTCATGGTAGGAGGCCACTTTAAGATGTATACAGATTAGATGGTACTGAAGTACCTGGTCATTAAGCCTATGTTGGGGGGGCGACTTTGCAGATGGCTCTTGTTGTTCCAAGAATATGATTTTGAAGTTGTTGTGAAGCCTGGACAATTGAACTTGGGACCAGACCATCTGTCACACATCAAAACAAGGGAGGAACCTACTAACTTGGAGGAAGGATTGCCTGATGCGCAACTATTTGTAGTGCGTGTCGCGGATGGTCATTTCAAGGATATAATACACTTCCTAACAACAAGAACTGCACCAAAAGGATACTCTATCCATCAAAAGAAGGAATTAGTGGTGCACACAATAGATTTCTCTGTCATTTCTAGGCATCTATACAAGATGGGGACTGATGAGATATTGCAAAGGTATGTACTTGAGTTTGAACAAAGTAGCATACTCGCGGATGCTCATGGGGGAACAGCGGGAGGACATTATGTAGGGAGAGAAACCACGCAGAAGATTCTACGCGTCAGGTTGTGGTGGCCAACCCTTCATCAGGATTCAAAAGAAATTGCAAGGCATGTGATGTATGTCAACGAATAGGCAAGCCATCGCGGAAGGATGAAATGCCTTTGAATCCACAAATAATTTTGAAACCTTTCGAAAAATGGGAAATATATTTTGTAGGACCTATTCAGCCCCAAGGAAAGACAAGCGTGAGGTACATTATCACTGTGATGGAGTACTTGACTTGTTGGGCATAAACACATCTGGTGAAGGATTGCATAGGTGCGACTACACGAAGTTTCTATTTGAGCATGTACTGATGTGATTTGGATATCCAAAGAACTTGATGAGTGATCGTGGTATGCACTTCCTAAATGAGACGATTACCGCACCTAAGGAGGAATTTCAGGTGTATCACCAGAAGAGCACACCTTATCACCCACAGGATTATGGGATAATGGAGGTGTTCAACAAAGT
>APFE030822069.1:0-12901 GCA_000404065.3 Pinus taeda
AAAAGTTAGCTTAATCATTGTAACCATTTTCCCAAGGCGTGTTGTTAATTGGGAGGCCATAGGTTAGAGGTTCAAATCTAGTCCAATTTCTTAGGGATCAGAGTTATTAACCACTATTGTGGTTGGAAATTGAGTGGCATTTTATTTAAATATTGTGATAAAGATAAGGAAATCTTGTGAAATTTCTTTGGAAAATGTAATATATACATAGATACCATAGTTGGTAAATTCTTCACATAGAAAGTAGAAAGAGGAAATTGATTTAAATAACAAGAATATCGGAAACAATGTTGGAAATCGAAAGGGAAATTAAATTTGAGGGATGATATGGTTGAAGAATTTTAGCGAACTGAAACATCTACGTAGCTATGGGAAGGCGAATTCAACGAAGGACCCTGTTAGTAGTGGCGGAGCGGGAAAGTGCTGATTGGGTGATCTGATTTGTTTGTTTCTACTAAACCATAGTTTCTAACATTTGTTTTTGATCCATTGATGGAATAGATTTAAGTGATCTAAAAATAATAGTTTAAGAGTATTTGTAACAAAAAATTATGTTTATTACTTCCATAATGGAGAAGAATAATAAGAGGGGGAAATTTACCAATGGTGCGAAGATAGTTGTCAAAAACTTAAAAAACCTACTCAGAATAATATATATATATTATATTATATATTTTTATGTTTAGCTTCATCTATGCACATTAACATGGGATAATGGGCCAAGGAAAATTTTAAGGATGGAAATTTATCTTAAAGTTAAGAAACCTTGGCGAATGTTTTTTTTTTTGCTTGGCAAAGGCTAACTAAATATATTAAAAAACAAAAAGAGTATTTACAAGAGGTGTACACCTCTGAGAGCGAGTGTGCAGCTCTCTGTCGAAAACTTTCCTCACCAACCTGAAAAGTCTGCCTATACAGGCTAGCGTTACAAAACATACCAAGAGAGATGGTTTGAACATCAGCATGGATCTACATAGATAGACAAACGTGACATAGACAGACTGTGAAACAAGAAATTGACCCAGACCGCAAGACCCTGACCTCAAGACCCAGACCTCAAGACCCATTACAGCATCCTTAATTCGAGCTAACAGAGTTTCATTGCTGCGTACCACCCTACCCAAAAAGAAGCCAAAAAGAAAGAAACACTGAACGCCTGAGGACAGGCTTACCCAGAACTCCTCTATCATTCATTTCCCAGCTTCTTCCGCGCCTCAGCCTCTCGCTCCTGCGCACGCTTCTTGCGGTCTTCTGCTGCACGAACCGGGTCACACTCCCAAGTCACCTCCATGCCAACTGGAACATCTTCAATGCGCTCTATGCCAGGAGGTAATTTTAGATACAGGGTATAGTCCAACGAATCTTCAGACGCTTCTCTTTTTATTGGGCTCTGAGGAGAGGAAGACTTGCTGAGATGGGTGTCCCTTTGAGCCTCTAAAGGGTCCCCAGAAGTAACCAGGGGCTCTTTCCCTTTGAGGCAGCTGAGCTCTTGTAATGCTTCCGCCTACTCAGCAGAGTAACTGAAGGTGCTGTCCTCATCCATCTTACTTTGCAATTTAGGACTGTAGGAACTATCCTTGATCTTGGAAGTGTTGTCCATTGAGGGGGAAGTCCTTTCCTCCATGTCAGCTTCCAAGCTTCCTTCCCCCTCATCCTCCTCCTCAAAAATAACTGTTATCATAGCCTTGACAACCGGTTTGTTCTTCTTGCGTCGATAGTAGAGAGTCGCAGTCTGCACTGGGTTACAAACATCTGCTGCAGAATTCTCCGAATCCCCGGATGGTGGCGAGGCACAGGCCAAAGGAGAGATTCTCCGCGGGCTGGAATGGTCACTCTCTAGTGCCACTCTAATGCCCCATATTACCACCCCTACGAGGCCTGTGATACCCTGCGCGCGGCGCCATGAATGATGCAAGGCGTAGCTTAACGGCCTTGTGCCTTCGGCTACCCAGAAGAACTTCGCGGGGCCTATTACTCCAATGTCCCTGCCTCCCAACAGCAAACGACAAATTCAACTGAACCAGGCGAGAACACCCAGCAGGATTCAGGCAGGGGAAGGACTCGAGGGTGGGAATACTGCCCTCAGAGCCTCCCACCTCCATGTTTATCTGAACCTCCGAATTTCCAGAACCAGAGCCGAATTGCAGATACAGAATGAGGCTTGTGTCCTCCATGACAAGATAACTGTTGGCCAAACCTTGGAAAGCCCAGCGCATTGAATCGCCATTAAGGCTCGTTGAGTCCTTTTGGGCTAAAACCAGCCCGGAGCCCATGTCGACCACCTGTCCGCAACGTGGTAGCATGTCCTCGGCGCGTGGGCGAAACACTCGTCTTAATTGCAGGCATTAACACCCGCATCCGGGTGAAACCTTGGCGAATGTTACTAGTCCCCAATATGCAAATTGTAAAATGTTTAGTGATATTTTTGTAAAAATATTTAGATTTCCAATGATTCTTTACATACTTTATAAAACAATTTCGATTTATAATGTAAAATAATTTTATACTAAAAACTTTTGGCGAACAATTTTAAAGAAAAATGGAAATTGGCGATCTTTATTTTTGAGAAAAACATGGAAAATTAGCCCACCTGCGAATATTAGCCCCTAAAATTTTCCATGTGATGGGTATAAAAAAGACTAGGTTGGGCTTGGAATGTGTCTTTTTTGCAAAACCAATCAAGAAACAATTAATTGTAACCTTTTTCTAACCAAGAAAAGAATTTGTATTACTAAGAAAATTCACTGGGAACGTAGCATATACATCCGATGTTGAAGAGCTCATGAATCAAACATGTGTCTCCATCCTTTTAGGATTGTTCTTGGAAATCGAAGAGATTAAGATTAATTGTTCATTTCCCCCTATTATATTATGTCTAACTGTGTATATTTTCCAAAAAACATATAATATCAAATAACATTTGTAGAGCACTTACTAATCATTTAAGTGAGGAGGGTCCTAGTTCTACCCTGTTTTCTCCCTAAAAGGTGAAATTGTTGTGTTGAAATTTAGAACAAGTCTAGAAATTGCGGCTGATTCATTGCTAGAGATTGATGCATCCAAATTCCCCATACATAACCTTGTATGGAGCTCCTCAATTTGTAAACTCTGTATGATTAACTCATTTTCGTTCCTCTGCATGCTAGACTTATGATCTACCAACAACTCCATCATTATGGTTAGGATTGAGACTATTTCATTATGTCTTGTTTGTAACGCCATTATGTCTTCCTAAACTTTATTGGTGAGTGTCATAAATTGGTTTATTTCTACACATTCAGAGATAGGAATGTTTCTTATTGGGGTGAAGATGAAGTTGCTCCACTATTTACAATAAGGTGAAACCAAGAATTGATTATAGAACTACTTGACTAGTGCCCGCTTATCCTTTTAGGGAACAAGTCATACTAGCTGGAGTTCATTCCCATTTCTCTAAATTTGTCCTACTTCCACACTAAAAGTGCCTTTGACACGCCTCTCAACTTATAAATTCCCTAGAAAACATATTATTTGAATTCGTGCTTACCTAAAGTTACCACATACTTCGACATAATGGAAGGGGATGGGAAGAATGGATTTCAATGAGGTGAGCACATACATTGATGATGTCAATTCACTTGACTTCTAACAGTACAATACCCATAGATGATCATCGTTTGAGACCGATATATTATCATTTCCTTTGTGTATTTTACCAAGAGGATTACAATTAAATGGCTCTCTTATAGGTTTATTCAAAGTGGGATTAGGGAGAATACCAATTTAAACATCCTTATCAAGATGAAAACTACACAAGGGTTTGAAATTACCAAATTGGGAGTGGACCCCTATTAGTGACCAATCCCCTCTAGAAAAATTCATGATAACATAATGACCTTAAAGGATGCTAGCCACTAGGAATGCATAATACTCAACATAATAAACTCTATTATTTGCTTCAAAATAATATTCCCTCCTACTATAACTCAGAGAAAGGTACTCATTTCCTGTAATAAATCCCACATCTAGAAATAATCTACATATACCAATCCACGCATGCTTTATTCTCATTGTTAATTACATCATTATACCTCTCATGACGTTTGGAATTCCTTGCATGCCAGATCACAATTATTATTGGGAATGACTTGCCTCTAGGTTGAAATTGATGGCACATCACACATTCCCCCTTCCCTCTTTGCTCGGGAAACTTATGGCTCCTTGGACCTTCTCTATCTCCTTCATTATATTTTATTAATTTATTGGATGTTGTGTATTATGACCAATCACCACTTGGTCTATCCCATTTTCTATTTTCCATTAGTTATGATTAACCTTTCTTAATTGTTTATCCTTTATTGGTTAGTTCATCAGCTTGAACTATATTTTTCCTTAGAACATGATAGATTTCACAAGTTTCAAGTTTTTTCAGTACACTTGGGATTTTTTTGATGATTTATTTTAGGTCCATATAATACCAGTGTATCCCCCTTATTTTTATTGTTTTTCCCATGTAACCCCCATATTGTTATTGTTGTGTCCAATAGAATCCCAATATTTTTATTGTTGTGCCTTTACATTATTAATGTTATGTAGGCTCTGATTATATTGTGAACCCTTACACTCCTATATATACAAAGGAGGTCTTGTCATTTGTATCATCTAATAATTTTTCATTTATGTAATATAAAATAGGTTTCCCCCTTGAAGTGGATATTTTTTAAGTCATTGATCTATCTTTTCAAGAGTTGGTTGAATAACATTTGGTATCAAAGCTTTGGATTCTAGGGTTTCACTTCTTAAAATGGCTCATCTTGGATTTTTCTCTATAACACTTTTTCTATGAGGTTTCAGAAGTTGGAATTTTTACCATGTGGAACTGAAATATTGGTGAACTTTTTGAAAAAAATTCAAATCTTGGTTCGCTATATTTTCAGAGATATGATCTAAGGAAACTAGGGTTTTTGCAGGCTCTAAAATTCGGCTTCAAATAGGTGACCTAGGGAAAATCGACATAACTTTCATTTCAGGCATCATATTGGAATTTTGTAAAAAGTAGATGCGAGTTAATGAATTTTAGTGTTTCATATATCAATTTCAGGGCCAAAGGTTGAAACAATGACACATTGAGTACCATACAACTATGATCTACTAAACAAGTCAATTATCAGGGCATCATGGGAGATTTTGAATTGGCGATTTCTTAAAGAATCCAAACTTGGTCAGACTTGTGGGGTTGGAAAGAAGACTCGGGGTGATACCAAAAAAAAAAAATTTCAGAACTTGGAGATCTAAAATTATACAGTTACAACCATTACAATGTCAAGCTCCTAAAAGAAAGAAAAAGGTGTATTGTTTTTTAAAAAATTGCATAACTTATGTTTGAAAAATTAGTTTGAAGTGATTCCAAGGGCATATTGAAGCATATATATCAGTATTTGGTTCTAAAGTTCCTCCCAAGAAAAATAATTCTACACCCATTAAGCCCTTAGAAAGCTCTACTATGACACATGAAGAGGAAGAATTGCAGCATGATATATCAAAATTGCTGGACCAAGTGCAATAAATTTCACTCTCACAAAGAGAAACCAAACATGAACTAAAAGGTGACATGGATGGTTTAAAAGGTGACATGAATAGTTCAAAAGTAGACATGGAATGTTTGAAGGAAGGTTTAACAAAGTTGTTGCAAGAAAGGATTCCCCGTGGTGACAAGGTAATCCATGAAAATCGTGATGAGGACAAAAGGAATATGAATTACGATTTTAGAGACTCCATTGTGGGGTTTAAGAACCACCACATTATAAATATAGATATTACGATGTTTGATGAGAAGGACCCGGTGAAATGGATACTACATATGGAGCAATATTTTGATCTACAGGATGTGCTACCCTCACAAAAGGTATGTATTGCATCTTTATATTTGGAACACAATCAGTTTGTATGGTATATATAGCTTTATTGTCGTAAACCACTTGTCACTTGGTTAATTTTTATGAAGGAAATGATAGCACATTATGAAGATACAAAGAGAAACACCTTCTTTAGCCAATTGATAAATCTCAAACAAAAGGGTTCAATGGTGTGGCACATTGAAGACTTCCAAAAATTGAATATTAGGGTAATCGATATTCTAGAGGTGCATAGGATTAATTTCTTCATAGGGACTTTAAAAGGTATCATCTAACATGAGGTTCACCTTTTGGAACCTAATTCATTGGAGAAGGAATTCAAGGTGGCAAGAAAAGTTGAAAGAAAAATTTTGGCAACAAGGAAGTCTACCACTCACAACTATAAAGATGGAAGTGTTGTTGCTCTTAGTCTTGGATAACCTACAAGGCTTACACCACAAAAATTGGATGCAAAAATAGCAAAATGGCTTTGTTACAATTGTGATAGAAAATACATGAAAGGTCATAAGTGTGCTGATCAGAAATTATTCTACATAGATTGTGAACAGGAGGAAGAAAAGGAATAAGAAACATCAAAAGAGGAGTATATATACTAGGAACGAACCCTACAGAAAGAAGAAATGATTTCGAAAATATCTTTTAATGCATTGGCAGGAATTACCACTCCTTAAACTCTCAAGATGTAAAGATATAATAAGAAGAAAAAGGTAATTGTGCTGATTGATTAAGATACTACCCATAATTTTGTTCATTGTAAGCTAGCAAAGGAATTGAATTTCTTCCTATATCTAGCATTAGAGTGTTAAGTGATGGTTGCAAATGGAGGAGATATAAATTTCTATGGAAAGTTCCATAATATCAAGATTACGATGTGGGAATATGAACTGAATAGTCTGATGCTTTCCATTCCAATGGGTGGTGCTAATATTATACTAGGAGTCCAATGGTTACAATGTTTGGGGGCGATAAATTTCAATTTTCAAGAACTTTTCTTGGAATTTTTTTGGGAAGGAAAGGAATTTGAATTAATGGGTATCATAGGGAAATTGGGAAGTATGATCAACTCTAATGGCATGAAAAATATTATGAAGAAATAACACTGAGGCGTAATCGCAAAATTATGCTCACTAGGGGTTCAAACATCGAAATCATATATTTCTCTAGATATCCAAAAAGTCTTGGACGATCATTCCAAGGTTTTTGAGAATCCCAAAGGCCTCCCACCTATTCATGATCATGATCATGGGATTCACTTGATCCTAGGAGGTGTTCCTCCAACCTTACAAATATCCTTATGCCCAAAAGAGTAAAATTCAATGTATGGTTGCAGAAATGGTAGAAGTTGGTATAAATCAACCTAGTCAAAGTTCTTTCTCTGCTCCAGTAGTATTGGTGCACAAGAAGGATGGATCATGGCGTATGTTTCAAAATTATAGGGAACTCAAAAAGCTCACTATTAGAGATAAATTCACCATTCTAGTCATTAATGAATTGTTGGATGAATTACATGGAGCACTTTACTTCACCAAGCTCGATCTTTGTTCAATATATCATCAAATCACAATCAACACTGAAGACATTCTGAAAACAACATTCGTAACTCATGAGGGTAATTATGAATTTTTTGTCATGCCTTTTGGCCTTACTAATGCACCTTCCACATTTCAAGGTTTGATGAATTCCATTTTCAAACCCTTCCTTAGAAAATTTGTGTTAGTATTTTTTAATGATATACTAATATATAACAATTCTTGAAAGGATCATGTTCAACATGTTGACAGGGTACTCAAAATAATGGAGGAGAAACAATTATATGCAAAACATCCAAATGTTTCTTTGGAGTACAGGAGGTGGAATATTTGGGTCATATTGTATCTCATCAGGGTGTTAAGTAGACCATATCAAAATTTAAGCCATTAAGTAATGGAAAATACCCACAACCATAAAGCATATTTGGGGATTTCTCGAGTTATCAGGGTATTATCGCAAGTTTGTTAAGGATTATGGGAGAATAGTGGCACCTCTAACATCATTACTGAAAAAATATGCATTTCCTTGGACTATAGAAACAACGATAACCTTTGAACATCTTAAAGAGGCAATGTGGCAAGCACCAGCCTTACCTACTCAAGACTTCAAAAAAACTTTAATTGTGGAATGTGACGCTTCAAGAAATGAAATTGGTGTTGTTTTAATGCAAGAAATATGATCCAATTTCTTTTGAAAGTCATACAATCAAAGGAAAATAATTACAAACTCCTATTCATGAGAAGGAAATGTTGGCAATACTACATGCACTAAAGAAATGATGACCTTACCTAATGGGAAGAAACTTCAAGATAAAAACATATCATTTAAATACTTTTTGGAATAAAGATTATCTTAAGAAGAGTAGAAAAAATGGGTGACAAAGATGTTGGGTTATGAATTTGAATTCATCTAGAAAAAGGGGATGAAAAATGTTGTTGCAGATGCACTATCAAGAAAGGCTGAGGATGTGGAAGCATTGCTTTGTTCTATTCTATTATCCAACCTGAGTGGATAAATGAAGCAAGGGATGAATGGAAGAATGATGAAGAAGTGTGGTCACTCATTCACAATTTGTAGCATGATCCCAGTACATCTGATACATTTAGCTGGAAAAATGATTCATTATGGTACAAACATTACTTATATCTTTGTAAGAATTCCCAACTAAAACAAAATATTCTTTTGGAATTGCACACATCTCCTAAGGAGGGTACTCTGGATTTTTAAAAGCTTACCATAGGGTTAAGAAGGATTTTTTTGGGATGAACTTAAATCTGATATTCAGAAGTTTGTGGCAGAATGTTTGGTTTGCCAACAAAATAAAGTTGAGACATTTAAGACCCCAAGTCTGGTACAACCTTTATCCATTCCAAGTTAGCGTTGGGAAGAGGTCTCAATGGATTTTTTCATAGGTTTACCCAAGTTTGAAGGAAAGTGTTCCATCATGGTGGTAATTGATAAATTTACCATGTATGCACACTTTTATGCATTATCTCATACTTTTAAAGTCATTAAGTTATTAACCTAGCATTTATGGAAACAATTTAAAAGCGAAATCCAAAGATTATAGTAAGTGATAGAGATCCCATTTTTCCTAGAAATTTTTGCACAAAATTATTTTCTTGTCTTGGTACTCAATTAGCTCATAGCTCATCTTATCATCCTCAATCTGATGGACAAACTAAGACAGTGAACAAATGTTTAGAAGGATATCCTCGTTACTTTGTATATGGTAAAAAAACACAATGGGTCAAGTCGTTACCTCTAGTTGAATGATGGTATAACACTTCCTTCCACACTGCAGTGAAAATAACCCCATTTATGGCACTTTATAGATATCATTCACCATCCATCACATCTAAGACAAAATTCTAACGCTCAAGCAGTGGAAGATCACATCGAGCATCAACAACAAGTTCTCTGACTCTTAAGGGATAACCTCACTCTGGCACAAAATTGAATGAAACAATAGGTATATCAACATCACAATGAAATAATTTTTGATATAGGTGACTTGGTATTTTTACAGCTAAACCCGTACAGAAAAATGTCTATCAAGCAAGCTAAGAAGGATAATAAATTATCACCCAAGTGCTATGGTCCTTACAAGGTGTTACAAAAGATTGGTACTATGGCATACAAATTGGAGCTGCTTGCATCTTCTTGAGTACACCTAGTTTTCCATGTTTCATGCCTAAAGAAGGTTATCGGTGACAAGCTTCTAGTTCAAACAGTTTTTCCAGAAATTGAGGAAGAAGGAAAAATCATATTTGAGCCTAAAGCAGTGACGAAAACAAGAATTCAATAACTACGAAATTGATTAATTTTAGAGTATCTTGTTAAGTGGAAGAACTTACCCGCTAAATATTCCAAATAGGAGGATGAAAATTTTATACATAAGCATCCAAAACTGCTCAAGCATTGAGGATATCACTTTTTTTGAAGGAGAGGGCCATGTTAGGTTCCTATGATACTAGTGTATCCCCTTTATTGTTATTGTTGTGCCCATGTAGCCCCCATATTGTTATTGTTATGCCCCATAGAATCCCACTATTTTTTTGGTTGTGCCCTTATATTATTAATTTTATGTAGGCTCTGATTATATTGTGACACCTTAGACTCATATTTATACAAAGGAGGTCTTGTCATTTGTATCATCCAAGAATTGTTCATTTATGTAATGTAAAGGAGGTTTCCCCCTCGAAGAGGATAATTTTTAAGTTGTTGATCTATCTTTTTGTGAGTTGGTTGCACAACATTTATTTTAAGATGAATTCTTTAGGGAGGATCCATTTCTTCACACTATTAATTATCAATTGGAATCTTTGATAATTGAGAGGTTACTAATGTTCCTTTCATGAGCGAAGGGAATACCTTGGAGTAGGACATAAGCTTCAACTTTATTTTTGGGCATGTGGACTAGTCCTAATGAAAATGTTAATTCATTAGCTTCATTAGGGCATATAATAAGCCGTCCTACTCTCACCTCCACTAATTGATTGTATTTTTTAAAATACTCATTCTCAATATAATTTTGGAGTGAATCTCTTCAATTTTGATGGAAAGAACAAATGTGAGAAATATTCTTTGTTACACTGTTTTTAAAAAATTATATTGATGGAAAATATGAATAAGCCCATATAGATTTTACATGATTATTCATAAGGGGTTAGTGGTTAAGCAAAATGAAAATTATTTTCCAATTGAACGGGGTTCATTCATGGTAGATAGTGTAGAAATTATGGTATAGAGTTGCAACTTCTTATGAAATTTTAATCTAGATCACAAGACACAATCCTACTGTATTGCTATGTGAAAGTCAATTCATAATTTAGAACATCAACAACAAACATGAAATAAGAAATAACATGCATTCACACATTATTTTTCTAGGGGAAATCAATCTCTTAAAAACCCCTTTTCATGCTTGCATTAATCCGATGCATAAATATGTATTACAATTCCTAACTTAATCTGAGCTCAACTTGCAAGTGAATAAACTATCTCTTTTCTCACTGAGAAGCTCTGACCCAGACTTAGTCAATTTTTTTCTCTGCTTGAGCCCCTATTTCCTTGTGCAATTATAGAGGAAATTATGCCCCTATTATTTAGGAATTTCATCCAAAAATCTTGCGTAATTTCCAAGGTTGATCATTTGACTGCATGCAACAATTGTACACTCGAGACTAGTCTACAAATGATGTTACACTACCTTGGAATCTCCACCACAGTTAGGGAACTCGAATTATCTACATGAATTAGTTATTTTGGGTTGATTTTTTAGTTAGCTAGATGATCATCGAGTTAGACTAAAGTCCCACTGCACAACTAACCTTCCACTAGTTCCTCCAACAGTTAGAACTAGTTTAACTGAAAACAACTTGAAGTAACTAACCTTGATTGCTATGAATTAGAAATCACACATGCTTAACTGAAGTCCAAATCCTTAACTCGGATTTATTGAGCTAATTGAATGGAAAGAGCCACATCACAAAAGTTAACTACATCCAAGTTGTCTGTGAATGTGGAAATTTAAATTTTCTCAATTTGACCAAGGCAAAATCAAATTGAGACTTTCTTGCTACATTTTTCAATAGATAACTCACCATATCAATTTTATTTGAGAGGATTATAGAATCCAATAAAGGTTAAAACATAAAGAAGCATCAAGGAGTTTGAAATCAATTACTTAAAAGTTTGGGTTTTCTTGACATGGCATATTAAAGAATTCTGGGTATATGTTGTGTGGGGTGAATTTTATTCTTACATGAAAATAATCTATGAAATATGTATGAATAAATAATAGAGATGATTTTTTTCTTTATAACTACTCACAAAATTTGTTTTAGACATAGGCATTTACAAGTTACAGGTTCTAGAGAAAACGAGAAGCGTTAGATTAAAATTTTGGTTCTAAATCCAATTATGAACATGGTCATTTAGGTAAAGAGAATAATTTCTTAATAATTTGGGGGAATTATGCTACATAATTGAAGTGCTATAAGTGCTCCTTATCCCATGCTTTCACTTCTTTTTCTCTTCAATATTTAGAGAATTTTCAATAATCCTCTAAGATGATCTTTTTTTAAAATGTATTTGAAGGGCTTAGAGTTGATCATAATAAAGTTATCATGCCTTTAAGCTATTTGTTTACTAAATTTTCTCCATTCTTTCCTTTCTTCAATCTCTATACGCTAATAAAATAATGAGATTATCTCCATAATATGGAAAATAACTTAGCCATATAAGTTAAATGGATGATTAACAACAATAAAATTAGGATATAAATGTAGGTTAGAAAGAGCAATGTGGCAACAACTTTAGCAAGAATTCTAGAGTTGGAAGTAAGTTAAGTAGCTTAAAAACCTTTTAATGACACAAATAATAACAAATCCACATTCATAAAATGCAAATAACTTAATAAATTAATGACAACTTTTCATAAATTAATGATGAAAAATAATATTTTTTTATTAATTTTTTTTTGTAAGTCATGTTGCCTCATCCCAGAACATAACGCTTAGCAGCCCCAATGAAGTTTGAACACAAACAACCTTATAAAATAAACCCTTCCTCAACTTAGTGTGCTACACAGACTTGACCTTTATTAAATCTTGAAAATATATATTATTATATAATAGAATATATATATATATATATAATATATATAATATATATATAACTTTAAAATCTAATACCCTCTTTCCAATATAAACAATCCTATATAAGTAATTATATGGAGAATATTGAGGCACCTTTACAACCTACATAGATATGTCACATCATATTAAGGCACATTTACAATCCACATTGATATATCACATTTATAACATTCATTAATCATAATAAAATAATCAAAGTTCATAAAAAAATGTTGGAAACTCTGTAAGTTTATGAAATGTCCAATATTTTCAATAGACACTTCACCCAACTTCATCATAAACATATCCTCGGGAGATGTCACATAAAACTACATT
>APFE030822076.1:0-11648 GCA_000404065.3 Pinus taeda
GGCCACCTACCAAGTCCACCTGGACCCCCACCATTGTCTTTCTCAGCATCTTCAGTTTCCTTAATTGTAGCACAACTTACTATTTTTAGCAGTTTTTCGGGTCCTGAACCTCCGGAGCCGTTTTGAGGCCCTAAACGACGTTTTTTGGTGAATCCGGGGGCAACATGGGTCCATGGGATGGACCGATGTTGCCCGTTCTAACAATGATAGTGCTCGAATAGATCTTTCTAATGAGCTATTGTACGCGTCAAACGGAGATCATAAGCTAAAGTTACGACCCCGGGAAGTTGATGTACCAACTTACCCCCAAACGGGGCCCACAGTTTGGCGTTTCATCTCCTAGGGTTAGGTTTTGGAATGTTAAGGGTTTTTCATGGATTCTCAACAATAAATAGGCCTTCGAGCCTCATTGTAAGTCAGTTCAGAGGCATGTAGCCCACACATCTCTTCTCAGAGATAGCTACCATCGTCCTAGCTGGTTTATTTCCAATTCTGGTTGTAAGCATATTTCGGTATTTTCCATTAATGAAATGAAGTGTTATTTCCGCTGCATCTCTTTATTTATGGTTCTCGCATCTCTGTATTTATGGTTATCTCTATAATCTATTGCGTTCCTATTTAAATCCGGATCATTTATAAGAGTCTTTCTCTTTAACGTGGGGTCCAAAAATGACCATGGGCCTTTCTTCTTGTATACTTACGTTGTCTTGGACAAGGGATGTGGCAGGTGGGTGAATAATCTGAGACACTTTCACTTTGTAGCTTGGCTATCTTAATAGCTCAGACAAGGGGAAAACAATTTTAACTTTTTTTAGTTCCTTTTGTTGAGCGAACATAGAGGAGTTCTTATCTACAATGACAATATTGATAGGCTCTTTTACTTTATTACAGATTCATTAGGATGATGGAAGGACTTGCTATGATTTTGACACTTCAAGCTTATGATGGATTGGGGTGGAGGACTTTTTCTTCTTAGGTGAAGGATGATCTGGAGGCTTCTTCCCTTTCTCTAGTGGTTTGGCATGATTGGAGGTAGAAGGAGCTTCCTCTTAGTCCTGCCCTCTAGATCTCTTTCTGGAAGACCTAAGGTCATATTTCTTGTGATTTTGAGCTTGCATGAAGTCTACAAATTGTCTTCAATAGTCATCAATCTCTCCATCATCCAAATGGACATTCAATTCCTCTCCTTCTTCCAAAGGAGCACTCAATTACTCTTCTTCTACCTCAAGTGCTTCAACTCGTACTCCTCTCTAGAGAGAGAAGAAAAGTGGTTATCTTGAGCTTCCATAGATTCTTTACTTAGATCATCTAGGATATCCTCCAAGTATAAGAGAGGTTGAATGTGGTCTTCTTGTTCATTTCTTTCTCTTTGCAGAAGTTTCAACATAGATCTCCTCTATTGACGATTGAAATTTCTATTTGGGGCTAGGATGGTTTGTCTAGGTGAATTTTTATTTTGCATATTCATATTTACAATATTATTAGACAATATCTTAATCAAAATTTTCATTTCTTCTAGCTCCTACTCTTGAGTTTCCCTTCCTTGAACTAAAGAGATGACTTCCTCTTTTCCTCTCTTCCTATAAACATGGTCAGGTTTTCCTCTTGATTTACCATTGGAGATGAAGTTAGCTTCCACTTCAATTGCATAAATCTAAATTAGATCAAGGTTGTGGGACTTTCTCTCCCTAAGAGTAAAATAAATTTCAGACTCAAAAGCACTAGAAAAGACCACCTTAGCAATAGTTTATGGGGGTTTTATTTCAGCAGGAAAATGATTATATAGTTTGTTAAACCTTTTGATGAATTCAAAAACATCCTCATTATGTTTCTTCTTCATTGCATTAAACTTTGTGAGGATGTATCCATAGTCTCTTCTCTCGGCCAATTTCTGCATGAACACATTCTCCATTTCCTCCCATGTAGTAATTGAAGCATTGGGTAAGGATTTTAACCACTTTTGGCCTCCCCATCTAGTGATTGGACAAATGTTCTCAAAATCACATTTAGGTGCTCCAAATTCTGATTTTTTGCAAAGGGGAATAAAGTGTCTATATGTTAATGGGCATAGATTTCATCCTCTCCAGTAAATATTGGTATATTTTTGAGATGCTCTTGAGGCATGGCATTAATAGGTTGAGGTAAATTGAGAGGAGCATACCTATAAAGAAGAAAAATAGGGACAACCATATTTTGCAAAGGAGGAGGTGGTAAGAGATTTATCACAGGCCTTTGCTGAAGAACTGATTGAACTGTGGTTGATTGAGGCCAAGTTGGAAAGCTATTAACATTGGGTGTTGGGCTATCCTCAAGTATATCTTTAACCTCTTCAAGTTTTGGAAAAATGAGAGAGGTGGATGAGGGAAGACTAGGAGGAGCTCCTTTGCTTTGATCTCTCGAGAAAAATGGGCCAAATGATAAATAATGCTCTTCTATATATTTTAGGACTTTGGAAGAGGGTTTAGGATTGTTTATTATGGCCTTCTGCGAGCTAGTTGATGATATATCTAGAAGTGATTGGTACTTTCTCCTTCCAAACCCTATTTGATATTATTATTTCTGGGTCAAACCCAGGATGGGGCTTCTATTGGCTTGTATCAGAGTGGGCATGAGGCCTCTTGAAAGCGAGTGTGAAGAAATAAGGGATCCCTAATGGAGTCAATAAACAATTTGTTTATGTGGAGTTGCTATGGAGAGAGAGCACAAACCCTGCACTTCCTTTTCTCACCTATTAAAAGGCATGAAAAACATTCATTATCTAGGGAATTTTTTTCAAATTCATCCTTGGAAATGACTCCAGAAGATGTTGTGGTTAGAATCAGCCTCCTAGAGACAGCTCCTGGGTTGGACAAAAGACCATTGTCTAGGACATCCTATATGAGTTCTTGCTGGTTTGCAAGAGCTATCACACACACTCAATATTCAATATGTGACGTAATAGAGATGATTGAGGACCCTCCTCCAGATAAAACCTATAACAATCTAAAGAAAAATTAACTCACAAAAAATCAATGAAAATCTACAGTGGCCTTCATCACCTGGGTCTGTAACTTAATAATTCATTGTAGTATATAGGGTGGAAGATTTAAACAAGAATGAAATTCAATACACAAGGCTTATCTCTAAGAATCCTATGCAACAAAAATCAGAGTGAAACAGATTAAGTAGAGATGAAGCATGAGATGCAAAGATACATAGTGTGCACTTTAAGAATTTAATTTCCATGTCCGTATAGGCATTATACATCAATATTTGACTTCAATGAATCCATACATTCATGAGAAAAATATCCCACAACTACTTATGATATAATATGAGAGGAAAGTGGAACACATATGAAAGTAACATAGCAAGAACACATACAACAAACTCGGGTGGGTCGGAATCACCAAAAACTTGTATTAATCTTCAACATAGCAATAATCCATCAACAATGTGTTAGTGTTAGTCTTTTCAGCCTTCCTCCAGTGATCAAACATGCTCTTACAAAGTGATTTTAAGGTGTCAAGGTCAAATTTTGTCATTTCAGTGAGTCTTTGAGTAAAATTTGGTCACTAGGTATTAGGTCTAGGGTTTGTTTTCACTCTTTTCAAAGTTGTCCAAATGTCAGTCCATGTCACCATTAAGATGAGTGTACCATCATTAAAAGGGTTTTCATTATCATGTCAGCTTCCAATGGGTCATTTTACACCTTGTTCATGCTTCAGTTGTGCCTAAGTAAGGTTCATTTCCCTCTCCTAGGATTTTGAAGGTAATTTCTCTTGGATGGTCAAATCATTAGTAAAACTTGTATCTTGATGTTCATACACCTTCCCCTATCCTTAATGTACCTTATTAAACACTTCCCATCACTGAGATCCCCCAAATTCCTCATTTTTTCACAAACCCTAGTTTCTTGCTACAAATTGACAATTTTGTAGGTTGGGCCTGTGTTTAGCCCTTTTGGACCCATTCCCCTAACTCAATCTTTGAAATTCAACTTTCCCCTATTTCCTAACATCCCTCCATACTTCCCAAAATTTTCTCAAGAATTTAAAAGCCCCTTATCCCCTTCATTTCCCTTCATTTCGACAAATCCCTTGTTCCACACATTGGGTAGGTTTTACTCAAGTGATTTTTCTAAGAAATAGAAGATGGATTTGGGAAAAATGAGAGAGGCTTTTTTCCACAATATTCCAAGGAAGAAAAACCTCTTTCATGTTTTACACAGGTGTCATGGTTTAGATAAATGTCAAAACTACAGTTTCCTTAGGAGAATTGATGCACCTCTAAAGTGACATTGGGAAAATCAAGCTTTCTCTTAGCTTGGTTGGCCTAATTACTTGCTTGATAAGTTAAATTATAACTAGTCACAAATATATTTCCAATGAGCTATCATGAGCTCAATTTGGAGTTGAGGAAGACCTTCAAAGTTGACTGCAACAGCGCTCTGCCTTTAGGCAGCCTCATTTTGCACATTTTGACCAGTCTCGGGAGATTTAGCTTTTGACAGGGAAACTGAACTCCAAATTGAAATATTAAAGTTGGGTTGGAAATTATACTCAATAAGCTTTCCAACTCGCTATCGTGCACCCAATTTGGACACCGGGAAGCCCCTCAAAACTGGTCTGCAAAAATGCACTTGTCAACTAAGCTCAAAACTCATTTCATTACCTTTCCAAGCCTCCAAATTTGCAAACAACCTCTCTACAAGTAAGTAAAAATTCCTAAGTGACATTGCAAGATATTTTATCATCTGAGATGGTGTTTTGATAGGTGCAAAATCAAACCCTAGTTTGTTGCTTAGTTGCACTACAAAAATTGTCTAGGGTTTTCAAAAGTTGTCATTCTTACTGTTATCCCCCTGCATCATTTTTACATTCCCCTCCACTACATTTCCCAAGTCTCATTTCCCTTACCCCTCTCCCATTCACACTCATCCTACTCCTTTATCCCCAAAACCCTAGAAACCCTAGCCCTATACCCTACTCCCAAACCCTAACTCCCACATCTTACTTTTTCACTACTCTTATTTCCCTATCAAACCCTTATCCTACATTCTAAAACCCTATTCACTCCCCTCATTCCCCTCATTCCCTAAAACCTCAAAACATCCACTCCCTCAAGCACTCATCATCCCCATATGACTCACTCATCTTATCTTTTAAAATCTTTTCATACTCTTCTTGTCCCCACCTCATCCCTTCATTCCTCATCAGCTACTAAATCATTAAAAGCTATGGAGAGGGACCTCAGATATTTTCATCAGTGCCTCAGGAGGAAAGAGGATCTTCAAGATAGTAAGAGGTCAAAGAGACTGAGACCTTAGATAAGAAAACAAGCAACTTACCGACAAACATGACCTCATAAAGCTACAAACCATAAGAGAAAACCGACAAGTAGCAAAGAGGAGGAAAGTCAAGTTGACACCGCTTGAGCAAGAGGTTGATGCTGAGCGGGAATCATGGATTGAAAGGGAAAATATGAATTTGTAGAAGCTACTAGAAAATGCCAACAGAGAGAAAAAGATGCTGAGGCACATGGCCTACCACTACTTGGCGAGAAACAAGGTGTGCAAAGCAAGAATCAGGATTTTGAAGGCCAAATTGAAGAAAGCATCGAGGAAGTGAAAAGAGCAAGATAGACTCCAGATCCTAGCTGAGGCTTCCTTGGCCCAACACAGCACTTAATGAAGGACACTCAGCCCAAATTTCAAGAAATTTGGGACACCTTTTGCAATTATGAAATTTTTGGCCTAAAAAACAAGTTTTTCTACTTGATGCGTCGCACCCCCTGGCGCGCACTTTTGCTAGGGACCTCCTTTTGAGGAAAACTTAGAATTTTTGTATTTTTCATGGAAAAATATGAATGCTTACAAATGGTCAAGAAATTTGACAGGTTTTGAGCTTTCAAAAAGGTCAAAAACGCCTCAAAAATGACCTTTCTGCCTCTTTTTGAACACACAGGAAGTAGTGTTGGGAGAACTCAGTTTTGGACAGGAAAATGGAGGCCAAATTCAGAAATCCTACTTTTTCTGGAAAGTAGACAGGTAGACCCTTCCAACAAGCCCACTTGGAACAAATTTGGTGCACAGGAAGGCCTCCAAAATCAGATGCAAAAAGGTGTTATGCATAGGGAAATCAGCACGGCACATAGGAAGAAATTTGCTCATTTCGACCAAAAAACTCTGTTTTTTGCCTCGTTTCTTCACAGTTTGAATTTTCTCTTTCTAATAGCTAAACTCATGATGTAATTTAATCTGACTTGATGTATTTTTATGTAATTATGCTAAATTTTCACTCATAGAGGTATATTCATCCATGAAAATGTAGTTTGCAACTGAATGAATCAATTCCCTAGTTTTTAGAGACAAGTTGTTCCACTGCCTACTTTTTAGTTCTCAGTTTAGACTTTGTTGGAGAAGCTCCTAAAATTATGAGATCAAACCCTAAAGGCTAGGATGAGTTTTTTATTGGCTATATCTACTAGTTTTTCAGTCATTAGCAAAGGTTGGACTTTTGGGAAAGCTTGGAGCTTCATTGTATACTCATTTCAGTAGTTTGGCAAAGGAATAGACCAGGGTTTGCAACA
Organism: Pinus taeda; assembly: GCA_000404065.3. Classification (NCBI taxonomy): domain Eukaryota; kingdom Viridiplantae; phylum Streptophyta; class Pinopsida; order Pinales; family Pinaceae; genus Pinus; species Pinus taeda. The sequence continues at coordinate 6,571 of APFE030822076.1, forward strand.
CTTTATGGGATTCTTGTGGAATCTTGATTTGGTATTGTGTTTCCTTCTGCAATTGTAAGTTTACATGTGTTTTATGTATGCCATCATCTCTCTTTGCTTCATCTTAACTAAATCAAACAAGGATAAAAGTAGAATTCATTGATTTGCAGTGCTCTACCTAGGGTTTGTTTAGTTATTTATCTTTTCACCTGTTTGAAGATGATCCCTGAGACTTTCATGCCCTTTTCAACTCCTCACCAGTCTAAAAGCTCTCCATCTCACTCAATTTGAAGTACCAAACCATTTTCCTACCTCACTCCATAGAGATCTCTGCAAAACTGGGCCTCATTCCCCAGACCCAAATCTGTCTTTCAGATTTGAGCCAAAAGAACATCATCAAATTCAATAAAAATATTCTAAGCACATACCTAGCCTAAGATAAGTATTCACATCAGTCATCTCAAGCTTCATTGATGATATTTTGCTGAGATTGACAAGGAGAGAGCCCTCTCTTGACTTGGTAGGGCTAGCTACCAAGTTAAGCGTGGTTTGATGTTATCCTAGATCCTACCTTTCTCAGCCTGAGGTAGATTTAGGAACTAACACAATGCACAGTGCTTTTCTATTGGAAAGAAAAAAATCCAAAAAAGTGTTGAACCCCCTTAAAATATCATCTAACTGTCTTTATAGGGCCTCTTAAGGATAACTCGTTACAAAAATATTCTTTCTTGATTTTATTACAGAGAGTCATCGTGTCAAAATTAAGCATGCTTTGTGACACAACTCTTTGTAACAGAAAATGGAACTGACTTAGAAATGAAATATTTACATAGAAGTAAGAATAAAAATGTCTTGACCAACACAATATGCAATATCTTCAGTTTTGTTGGGCAGGAGGTGGAGGCTACGTCATGGGCTCAATGATGTAGAGCATGGGCAGATTAATGAATTGTTGACATCTCTGCCACAATACTGGATTTGGGTGAGGAGAGTAGAATAAAAACAAATATGAGATCTTCATATTTGTTAAGTTTGAATAGTTCATCTTAGCCCCAAATAACAATTTTACCAACCCAAGTAACTGGAAGTCCTTCTTGAGATAATTTACCATTATTCTACCCTTTAGAGTTATAGTCTTCTCATGGGAGGAGTCTACTCTGCTTTTCCTCTCTACCAGTATTGTTTGTATTGATCCCAAGGGTTTGTCTCACTTGATTCCCAAGAGATGTGAAATCATGCCCTTATGACTGATACAAATTGTCACTGAAAGCAGATACATTCCTTGCCACTACCCCCAAGCATTCATCAGCTTTGATTCTAGCTTCCTCCTTTCGAATCATATTAGTGATCTCCATGATGGCTCCCACTCTATCTACTACATCAAGAAGCCTCAATTCACTGTGTGGTGTCTAATTTACAAACGTGATGAACCTTTGAACAATCTAGGAATTCTTTATTCCATCCTCCTTAGCTGATAGGATGAAGTAGTCAAAGTATTTAACCAATTTTTTCTGCTCATGCATCATGGTGATGAATTCCTAGTTCCTCCCCATTTCTTCAATGCTTTCATCCCACACTAACTCTTTAACCTTCAACAATGGCATGTCCCCTTTCAACCTACTCTTTAGCTTCAATATATCTTGTTTATCTTCTTGTAGGTCCCTGCTAACAATCTCAACATTAGTCTTGTTGACCTCTACTTGTTTCTCCTTCTGGGCTAAGTGTTTATGGGTAGCCTTTGGATCTCTTTGTACTATTTTCAATTCCCCTTTTAAAAGGTGAACTGCGGTAAGGGTCTTAGTAAATTGTTCAGTATGGTTTTGGGGATCCTTAGGAATGATGACTGCACATATATCTCAGTCAATTTTCTATTGCAACTCAATTATATGCTGCTTGAGGGCTACAACCTCATTTTTCCTATCTATGATCTCACTGGCTAGGATCTCTTTTTCTGCTTCCACCTATGCTAGATCCTTGGATTGGACATGCTCGCTTCCTGGAATATTTAACTTATGCCTTATCTCCTAAATATTTTTTTGATAACTCTTGAGTAGTGCCTTAAAATATAACCTATCCTCAGGGGTCACCCCAAGCTTTACCACCAACTCCTTGAAGCTTTCATTTGTATGTGAAGGGAATGGAAGTTTGCTTTCTCTTGCTTCAGCCTATTTACAACTTTCTCCAATAGTGTTTATACCTTGCTAATGGTCAAGGCATTCCTATTTAGCTCATGGTACAACATTTTCATAACTTGCCTATGGAAATTTATTTTGTCTGGGAGGGGAACACTTTCCAAATCCAAAGACACGTCCAAATTATTGAATTGTGAACCTGAAGGAAATGACTGGGCTCAAGGATGTTGCAAGGAGAATTTCATTTGGTTCATCTCCAAATCCATTACAGGCAGAAGAGTGCTGTGATATGGGGTTCAATGAGATGCCATTTTTTGCTTCATCTTCTCCCTCACCTTCTTATTCTTTCTTCAATGGCCTTTCCAATAGGCCAGCATGACATTGTGACTGATGTACTAGTTATTGTCGCTAAAACAACTACCTATGAAGAAGATGAGGCAGTGGATTGTGATAGATATTCCAATGAGACATGAAAAACTTGGTTGGTATGGACCTGTCTCCACTAGCTTAGTTTCCAATTCTTCTTCCTTTGTTTCCTAAGTCTTATCCTTTTTAGATGAGGGTGCATCTACCATCTCGATATCTCCAATCTGGCCCAAGGGCCTCTTTTGTGCTTTTTCTTTATCTGTCGAAGCCTCCATCTCCATCTCTATATCAACAGGCCACAATTCAATGTTAACTTTCCATTCCACCTCAAGTTTAGACTCATGTAAATAAGTCGAAGCCTTTATCTTTTATCTCCTTTGACAAATTATGCCATGAGGTTCATAGTGCTAGACCTCTCCTATGCCAAATTTCATCTCTTTGAGAAAGGCCTCATATACCTTGAAGTCCTACTTGTAATTAACAGCAAAAGGCCCCAAAAGAATTCCCATTTTGAATAGATGTCCCTTCTTTGCAGGGACAAAATGAAGTTGATATGTATATAGATTATGCCTAACGGATTCTAAATAAAATATCCTCATAGTCATGAAAATAAGTAGGTGGTAGGGGGGAAGCTCACACCCATAAATTCTAATCTTTGTGTGGTCTTAAAACAAATACCAATACCCTACCCTGGTGTCCTTGCAGAACTGGAGGACTTATTTCTGCTGGGGGAGAACTCTAGGAGGAGACACACCATGAATGATACTATATGAAATGGCCATATAGGTTAAGATGAATTGTTAATAGTTCTTGGAGTCTGGTATTTTTCTAACAACAACATCCAAATCAAAGACTGAGTTTCTCTTCTTGTCCCTAGAGACCAAGTTCAGACCTAGACATTCAAATTCTTCAACATGAGAGCACATAAAAAGATAAAACAACAAGGAGTAGTATATGAGGTATGAAGTGGTGGAGAAGATGTGCATTTGGAATATGATGGCTTCAAACAAGTAAGCTGGAATGTTAAGCACACAACCAGGCTATAGCATTTTCTTAAGGAAGCCCAAGATGGCTTTGTTGGCTACGTTGGCATCCTCTTGTCCAAACAGATGAGTATTGATGGACAAAATAGGCTGGATAGGATCTGCATAGAGGGTGATGGAGAAGTTGTTAGAAATAGGCAAGGCTTCTAGCCCAGGAGCTAGGATCATTTGCAAAAGGGTTGTTTCTCAGTGGCCGAGAGAGTATAACATTAATACATCAAGGTGGTTTCAATGAACTGCAAAAGATCAGGGGGAGAAGGGTACTACAATCCTATATGAATTAGATCTAGGGTGATTTCTAGGATTTTGAACCCCTGGGAGGAAACAAAGTAGTTATTATTTTCGATATAGGCTAATTCCATCTAGGAGACAAAGTCTAGAAAGTAATTCATAGAGGGTGTAATCTAGTAATACAACCCTGAGTCCACCACTCAGAAAGGGTCCTCCCCCTGACATAGTTTCTAAACAGATCAAATCATAGGTCGTCTAGGTTATAGAACCAGATCAAGTCTCCAATTTTCACTTCTAGGTCCATGAGGGGGTCAGGGCTTGAAGACGGATTAGTCTTGTGGGTTTTTGGATCCCTTGGGGTTTTTTAGGGCTTCAAGGCTGTGATTTTATGATTTAAGTTGCTAACCTATGAAAATCATCGAGTACAGGTGAGCAGGTTACCTAGTCATTGTAGAGGAGGTTGAAAATGACACTGGGATGAGATTCTGAGATGATGGGGTGTGTAAATTTTTTTCTTTGCAAGTTATAGGCGGGGTGATCACTGGGAAGTAGTGAAGAAACTCAAAAAAAATTTAGTGGGGGAAGACTTTTTATAAACAATGGAGCCAATAGTCGAGTGATGTCATGATGATGTCACAAAGGATGGACATGTGTCATGATAGGATTTGGCAATGGCAAGTGGACTAGTGGACATGAGCTAGGGGGGAAGAACATAAGTTACTATTGAAATTTTAAATTATTCCTTTATTCATCAATCATAGTGCCAGTGGATGAAATCCTCCCAAAAGCATGGTCCCCACCCTGCTCTAGACATCAAACAATAGGAATACAAACCTATCCTCTTCCCCCCCCCCACCCCGCCCCCCCCCCCCAACATAGAAAATAATGTTGGCTTAGGTTGGGCTGACCCAAGTTCAGGCTTTACTATGCACCAAAAAAACCCTCAATCACTAGCCCTTTCGGAAACTCCCTGCAAGCAAGTCGCAGTCTCACCCAAAGTGACTATGGGAGGTTGCAGAACAGGGTTTTTGCAGCTTAAGGGATGTTTCGATGTGGAACTTATGTATTTTATTTATGCTTTAATACTTATAAACTACTTCGCATACTTCAAGTAACTGGAACTTATATATTATTTTGCAAAATTACATTCATCACTTAAACATAACATAAACATCCATAAACTTCATAGTATTGAAAGAAATTAAAGATAATAAGAAAATAAACACATGAGACACAAATTTTATTGTGGTTCATCCCAATGTGTGACTACGTCCACAAGAACTGTTACTTATAATAAATAATTGGTACAACAAATAGTTCTTTCCTG
>APFE030822079.1:12079-59633 GCA_000404065.3 Pinus taeda
ATCCCAAAACCGAGACTACCAGCTTGATTTTTCATTATGTTCCTTTCAATGTTACAATACATATTTATATATGTCGAAGCATCCAATACCATGGACCGAAAAACCATCACATCCAATACGATGAACCAAAAAACCATTGATCCAATACCATGGACCGAAAACCATCGCGCCCAAAAAACATGTGCGAAAATCATGCACAAAACCATAGGTGGGTCCGCCCAACCTAACATAGGGTCCAAAACCAAAATTTTCCGGGGCGCTGCCCCAGACCACATAAAGTGGGGTTACGGGTACCCCTCAAACCCCCTATTAACTATGTGGAAAGAATATAACACAACCCAACACAAAGTTATAGCTAAAATTCCATGATGACCTTTTTGAAGTAGTGAAACCCTAGAATCCAAAGCTATGATACCAAATATTATGCAACCAGCTCACAAAATAGAAGAAAAGATAGATCAAAAACTTCAAAATAAGTCTCTTAGAGGGGGTAACCTCCTTTACATTACACAAATGAATAATTTTTGGATGATACAAATGAAAAAACCTCCTTTCTATATATATGAGTCTAAGGGGTCACACTATAATTAGATCCGACATAACAATAATAATGTAAGGGCACAACAATAACAATAGTGGGATTCTATGAGGCACAATAATAACAATATGGGGTCAACAGGGGTACAACAATAACAATAAGGGGCTACAATGACAATAATAATCGGGGAATCACTAGTATTATAGGGACCTAACAGAAGGCCCGACATGTAGTCCACGGAGATGGATTCCCAAGGTTGACTAGGGGTAGGCAGCAGAGTATAGAGGCCTTGCTTCTTGATGGTCAGTTTGGTAATGGGGCAGGTAATGAAGGATCTCATGTACTTCCCAACATCCTGTCAAAGACTCGGCCAATAGAAATACTTCTGCAGTACTGCCACTATTTTCTCGACCTCGAAATACCCAACAACCAAACTGTAGTGCACTTCCTAAATCATCTTGGTACGCTCGCTTGAAGGAACACAAAGGTGTCCCAGGTGGCATAACAATGCATCCTAGAGGTGAAAATCTAGAACTTGCTGACCCTTCAAGAGTGTCTGGTATGTGTGGCCGAATTTTGGGTCGCTTTTATAGAGAAGTGGCCAATGAGAAGTCTCGTGCCCACAAGAGTTAAGAACAGTGGTTGATGCCATGATCGATGGCTGAATGAGGCAATATGAACCTTTATTGGTGCTTGCCTTCTTGTACTTGATATTCAAATGGAACCGTTGCAAGTATGTGGACCACTTCTGATTGTGATCATTCTACAAATTCCATTGCATCTGTATGAACTGCAGGGGTTGGTGGTCTGAATGGATGACCGTTTCCTTCCCCAAAATGTAATTCTTCCATTGTCATAGGCCTACACAATGGAATACATCTCTTTTTCTTAAGTGGGATACTTCCGGACTGTTTCTGAAAGTGTCTCACTGTGATATTCCATTGGATGCCCCCAATAGCATAGCCAAAGGCACTTGTTTCGATCTCAATTGGTTGTTGCAAGTCTGGTAATGTGAGCGCTGGTGGAGATTAGATGTGATGTTTCAACTCTATGAATGCCTTCTGTTGAGATTCAGACAAAAAGTTTTTTTCTTTCGCTCCTCCCTTGGTGACTTGACTCAAGGGCCAAGTGATATGAGAGAACCCCAACATGAACCTGTGGTAGAAATTAGCAAGACCCAGAAAGCTGCGGAGCTCTGTGATTTGAAATCAATCATAAACTAAAACTGAAGTAGAATTGATTAATTGCCATTAGTGAATTTGATTGTTAACCTTAAGTGTTGAATGTGGAAGACTGAATGAAAAATAGTTGATTTAAAACTGAATCAATAACTTAAGAAACATAATTAAGCTTGAATTTGCATAATAAAACAAAGATACCAGACAACAATATTGATTACGGAGTTCGTCCCTGATGGACTACGTCTCCGGGTCCACTTTCAAGATGGGAAACCACTTTATTAAAATTGAATCCGAGAAGGTTGATTACACAGAAAATGAATGATATTGAATGTGCATGTAGGCACTTCTGGTCTCTGTCAACAGAAAGCTCTCAGAAACAGGTTTCCAATGCTTGTCAAGGTTCCCAATTCTGACTTCGGATGCTCCCGTTACAATGAAAAAAAATCATCCTATTACCTCCAGAATCTGCATACAAACTTCTTAAACCACTCATCCTCTCTTCAATGATCGAATTGTGACTTTATAATGCATTTAGATGCACTCTCACTCCTGCTAACCAAGATTGGCATGTACAAGATGAATTTAATGGTTCACGTGCTTGGTCTTATGTTTGTTTGACACATTAGGGAGTGTTTACATGGTGGTTGAATTAGTTTAACAGCAAAAACACCAATAAAACCAAAAAATATACCATAGCATATCCCCAAACCCGTTGGCGGTTATCAAATGGTGTGCGCTGGCTAATTGCCCATGTGAATAGGCGTGGTCTTACCATAGGCGGACACCAATGCAGGTTTGTTCCAGTGGTTTCAGAGCCGCTTACTGACTCTGCATGTCACAGCTACCTTTGGCTGTTGTGGTGAGATGTCAACCATCTCCGACGCAATCATGATCTAAGTCTGCTCACATGCTCCTATGGTTCCAACGCGGCTAACAGACTGTTTAGGGTTGTGCAGGTAATGTTTGTTGCCACGGTTTATTCCACCAGTTCGCTTGTTCACATGCAACATGGTTTCGACGCGGTTACTGCTGCGGTTTAGGAACTATGTGTTATATATTGCAATGTTTACAATGGTCCGAATGTGGGTTTTATCATAGGTTTATGTGTTTAGGTTTATTTAATTAGGTTTTAAAGATATTTTTTCACCATAGCTTTAGGGCTAGGTCTTAGGTTTAGCCACATAGGTCTTTAGCATAGGTTTTCCACCTTTTTAAGTAATAAACCATATACAATAAACATCTTTGTCACAATGCGACATTAAACACCACATTACGATAACCATGAACCAAAACGCTATCAACAATGGATACTGATGATGAACTGAACGTTGCCGATGAACTGAACATTGATGATGCACTGAATATTGTGCAACTGATCTGATGAGATCCTCCTCGATCAATCCTCTCCACTTGAAAGCTTTTGGACCACAAAAGTTTGATTCTAAGCAGAGACGAGGTGAGGGTAGAGTTCCCTCACTCTTGTGATCTTTATCCACTTTACCTTACTGATGTAGGATGACATTTGACTACCACACTGAAAGTGATGACCTTGATGATGCTTACCATGGTGCATCTTGAACCTATCAACTGCTGCATCCATCTGTAGTATGCACAACTTACCAAGATGGTGAAACAACCAGTCATAAACATGATGATTTGTTTCTTCCATATGTGCATCATTAGTTAGTGATTCATGACTATCTTTGAAAACAATCTTTGCAGGATATTGTTCAATATAACTGATATGTACTAACAAACTATTTTGTAGGCTAACTAAAACATTCAAAGAAATCCTTGACATCATATCAACTACTTTGCTTGATGTACCTTCCCGATTCTTGATTACTAAGTGGACTTGCTGCAATAAACCCTTCAAACTGTAATGTGAATATTATTGCAACTTAGTTTGAATTTGAAGGTATTGAAGTGGTTGTTGACTTGTTTGAACCACTGTTTCTTTGCCCATTAATTGATGTCTCCATTGTTTAACACTCTTCATTAAAACATAAATTTCCCTATCATGTGTTGGATATTTTGACATTGCTTTAGAAAATTCTTCGGTATGAAAACAAATAGGCTTCTCTTTCTGAAAAAAATTGTACTTATTGCATACTTACTAGCATCAGATTATATTTGCTAAAGGTTTAGTGGAATTGTTACCATTTTTTACTTTGAAGTTTCACATGCTTTTAGTTGTTTACCTCTCCACGAAGATGAGGCTTTAAAATTGTTTAAAACATGAAATGGTGATGCATTACAAGAGAAATGAAAAACTGACTTTCCCCAACGCTAATCTGCACCACTGAAACTTATAACTTCCCAACTTGGACTGAAATGATACATTCTGACATTAGGAAGAGGAGCTTTGGACATCAACTGTACCTTATGTTGTATTTCCCATTTATGAGCAAGATGTTTTGGTTATTTAAATAGACTTGGAAAGGATTCTACCACTTCAACCAAACTATCTTTAAACTGAGACTCACAACCTGAATAAGCATCATGTCCATCCTTATGTTGTTCTTTTACAAACATGAGTAAAATCTCTTATTTGAACTTATTAATCACTTCATCTGATTAGTAATAATTGAATCCAAGTGAGTTTTAGTTTTATGTGCCCTGACAATAAATTCAACCCCATCTTTCTTAAGGTGATATTTATGCTCTTTCCTATAAAACACTGCATCATGATCATAAATATAAGGACTTCCTAGCACTACTCCACATATGTCTACTGGAACCACATCTAATTCCACTTCATCAATGTAATTAGTTGTAATGGAAAATTTTAACGGCACTGCTTTGTGACATTTATCTGGGTTGATTTATTCAGCCAACCTAATGTGTATGGTCTTGGATGATTCCGTGTCTCCAAACCCAACTTCTTAACTAAATATTCAGATATCAAATTTGCCTGTGATCCATTGTTAAACATTCTATCTATTTTTGGTGCTTAGAAATTATCCTTATGTGAAATAGTTGAACTCTTTTATCCTCATTCAGATGATTTATGTTTGAAGAAGATGTAGAAGTACTAGAACTTGAACTAGTATCAAAGTTTTACCTGTCAAAACTATGGAAGTTATCCTGCTTTCATCACCTGAATTGAAGCCTGGATGTTGTTGGATTGTTGCATTTGCTTTCATTTCATCCTTCTCCTTAAGGAAATTCTTTCGCTTAAGTTCGGGATGAAGTTTCCAACATCTAGATTCATCATGGCCGACTCTCTAGAAATGAGAACATGTAGGTCTTTCCTTCTGAGCTGTCGTTGATTTCTTTCCCTTCGAATTTCTCTTCCTCTTGCTGTCATTGGAATCCTTGATTTCCACCTGTTTTGATGATTGCGGTGAAAACTTGAATGGTTTATCACCTGATTCAATATGTATGGCTTGAACAAACACTTCATCAAAGTCATCAAGATTAAACATCAAGAATGTATGCTGCAAATATGAATGTAAACTGTCGATGCACTTTAATAAAGTTTCACGTGTATCCAATGAAATACCAAGCGCCAATGCTTTCTTTTTGAACTCCTGAGTAAACTCCTGAACACTCTGCCCTTTACCTTGCCTCAAATGCTACCAATCAATAACAACTTGATGCATGTATCCTAAAGGATAGAATTGTTTCCTAAGAGCTTTTAAAAACTTAGACCATGAAGAGATGACTTTACCTTTCCGCTTTACGTCTATTTGAGTTTTACTTTCCCACTAGATTAAAGTTGTTCCCCCCATTCTAAGTGTAGCTAACTGAATTTTCATTTTATCGTCAGAAATGTTCTGAATACGACAATACACTTCTAACTGCTTAACCTAGTTATCTAACTTTTCACAATTCATTTCGCCATCATAAATAGGTAATTCAAATTTTACATCAAGTTTCAAAAGATGTGGTTTTTTGTTTTTTTTGTTTGTTTTTGTTTTTTGCTTGTTTGTTTGTTTGTTTTGTTTTGTTTTTGTTTTTGTTTTTGTTTTTGTTTTTGTTTTTTGTTTTTGTTTTTGTTTTTGTTTTTGTTTTTTGTTTTGTTTTGTTTGTTCGTTTTTGTTTTTGTGTTTTTGTTTGTTTGTTTTTGTTTATGTTTATGTTTGTTTGTTTGTTTTTGTTTTTGTATGTTTGTTTGTTTTGTTTTGTTTTGTTTGTTTGTTTGTTTGTTTTTTTTTTTAGATTCTGAACTCGAAGAAGAAGAAGAATAAGATGATGATGGAGGAGAAGGAGGTTTATCAGCCTTGTCTTTATTCTTGTCTTTCTTTGATGTCTTGGAAGAAGAAGCTGCATCTCTCGCCTTCTTATATTCGTAGAGTTCTTCCAACATTTGCTGCATGGTCAAAAACACTTTCTGAAACTGTTCCTCGCTCATCTTTGCTTTAGGAGTTTCCCTGCATCAGATCCTGTCATGGTCGATTTATGAGCGACTCTTCGCTTTCCAATCTCTGAATCAAACTCCTCAAGTGTTCCTTCTCCACGTTGCAACTTTGACCTAGTTAACATTCATTGGAAAAATTATACAAACACAACCTGCTTTGATACAAAATTATATGATCTGAAATAGATCATAAACTAAAACTGAAGTAGAATTGATTAATTTCCAACAATGAATTTGATTGTTAACCTTAAGTGCTGAATGTGGAATATTGAAGGAAAAACAGTGGATTTAAGACTGAATCAATAACTTAAGAAACATAATGAAGCTTTAATTTTTAGAATAAAATAGAGATACCAGACATTGATATTGATTACGGAGTTCGTCCCTGATGGACTATGTCTCCAGGGCCGCTTTCATGATGAGCGACCACTTTATTAGGATTGAATCTGAGAATGTTGATTACACAACAAATTAACCAAACTAAATGTGCACATAGGCACTTTTGGTCACTGCCAACAGAAATCTCTCTGAAATAGCTTTTCAACACCTATCATAGTTCCCAATTCTGACTTCGGATGCTCCCCTTACATTGAAAGCAAATCAACATTTTACCTCCAGAATCTGCATATAAACTTCTAAAACCACTCATCCTCTCTTCAATGATCTAATTGTGAATTTATAGGGCATTTAGATGCACTCTCACTCCAGTTGCCCAAGATTGACATGTACAAGCTGAAGTTAAGGTTTCATGTGCTCGATCTTATGTTTGTTTGACACCTTAGGGAGTGTTTACATGGTAGCCGAATTAGTTTAATGCCAAAAAAACCAAAAAATAGACCATATCATATCCCCGAACCCGCTGGCGGTTATCAAATGGTGCACGCTGGCTAACTTCCCATATGAATAGGTGCGGTCTTACCACAGGTGGACAATGATGCAGGTTTGTTCCAGTGGTTTCAGAGCTGCTTGCTGACTCTGCATGTGACAACTACCTACGACGGTTGTGGTTAGTTGTCAACCATCTCTGACAAAATCATGATCTAAGTCTATTCACATGCTCCTATGGTTCCGATGTGGCTAACTGATGCAGGAGCATCAAGGCCAACTTTCATTTTTTATTTATGTAATAAAGGGGGGTGTGACATTTTAATTGTTTTATTAATTAATTTGGTATTTTTAAATAAGATAGGAGATAAATTCTAAAAGTGAGGATTTTGTAAATAATTCTCAAATATGAGAGAATTTGGTCAGTTGAGGATGTAAAGGGATGAGAGATTTTAATTTTGAAATTAATTTCATTAATTTTGGGTTAGAGAGGATCCTTAGGGATTCAAAAGTGATTTTAGGATTTGTTGAGATATTTGGGGATTTTGTTGAGTGATTAAAGGGATATGAACCAGAATTGGTTCAATTCAAATTGTATAAATTTATGAGCCTCAAAGGCAAATGAGGGTAGATAGGATAGAATAGAGAGGAGAAAGTGAAGCTTGGACAGCCAAAGCTTGAAAGCCTCCGGGAAATTGTAAGGCCATTAATGTTGAATATCCGGCAAAGACAAAGTCTGTAAGTATTTTTATTGTTAATGTGAAAAGTGTTCTCAGAAATGTGTGGTTCAATTTCTGGAGTGGTGTATAGTTTATGTAACTGAGTTTAAATTGAGAATGCACATTTTATATAATCTGGTGGTGAAATCGTTGTTTGAATTTAATGCCATGAAATGAGTCAAATTTTGCAAAGTAATGGAAAATTGTTCTGAATAATCGATGTCAATTACGCTGAATTGGGTATGAATATCGATACTGTAAATGTAGTGGTTCAATTATAAAAGTCGACATGATTGAAGTTGTATACAGGAGAAAGGAAATCGATATATTTGAATTTGTATCAATTCTGCATGAAAGTGTAATATATAATCGTTAACCGCGCCGGTGGTGTGGGGTTGTATCGATTGCATAAGTCGATATTGTGATCAGCAATACAAAGCCGTGCTTTGGCCTGTCTTTAAAGTAAAATCAATGGAACGGATTTATGTTTGACATTCAAAATAATCAATTCGGTGGTGATTTTAATATATGTTAAAGGCGCAGGTTTGAATTCAACTCAATGGCAACGTGCGCAGCAGAAACAAAATCCGGTTCTGAATTCATTTATTATGTAGAAGTTTTATGTTGATCTAAATCGATGGTGCAGAAAGGCATGGAGTAAAAACGCTGATCTAGACAGTGTTTATTTTAAAACAAATTTGATTATTAAATTGGGTGCATTATACAGCTAAAGGCAAAAGGCGCTACTGTGAAGAAACCTAGAAATATTAACCACAGAGGCAGAACGTGGATGAATGGTCTGATCTGAGGAAAATGCAGAGACATCAATTTAGGGTTTTGTAAACAGAACCATTTTTGACAGAGGCAAACTTATAGACCACAGCAAAGCCGGGCTGATAGCATTTTGATAAACATGTATGTTTTATTTCGATGGAATAATAACAGTATTTTGAAATAAGATAACTCTCATGAATCGAATGGTTCGATCATTGGTGAGATCCAGAATCTGAAGGCGCGATCTTGAGATTATTGCAGGAATTTGAATGGGTAATATATGATGGTGGTTGCATAAAGTTATAATGCATGAAAATGATATATGATTGCCAGACTCAGTCTTAACACATGGGCGCTTTTTTTTATGGAGATTTGTTTGAAAATCCGTATTAAAAACCATATGTGCAGGTTGGGAATAAATGTTAAATGAAATGAAAACTTTGTGAGTAGTTTGATGTTTGAGATTTAAACCAAATATAATGTGTTTGTGGGCAAACATATGAGAATTAAACATTGGGGTTTAAAGGCAAGGGCGCACTCTTTAATTGAATCTGGCCATATATGAATGAGAGTTATTGTGATTGTTTGGTAAGCTTCTGAATGTTTGGTTATGGATGAGGGGTTTTACATCCTATGTTTGATAAGTTTCTGGATGAATTTTAATTGAAATGTGAAGAACCTTGTGTGATGAGGATATGGTTTTCATAAACCATAAAGAGATGAACCAAAGGTTATTAGCTTTAATTTGAAAGAGTGGCTATGTGATCTTACAATCATAATGAAATGATTGTTAAAACGAAGCATTTAGAAAGAGTATGAAATTGCCTAATTAATGGAATGATTTGAAACTGATTTGGAATTACATTTTGGTGTGAAACTACAAGCTTCCACAAAAAGAAATGTGAAATTTGCCAGTAATTGAGGTTTTGATTTAGACAATTGTTGAAATGCATGGAGGGAAAGATTCTGGGTATTGTAGGTCTAGGCCTGCATCAATTTTTTGGTATCAGAACTGGAATAGCTCTGTGTGAAGGTTTAAGTTTTAAATTTAATTGAGTTAATTGCATGCGACGAATGAATATCTGATTTTGAAGCTAATGAAGATTGCAGCACAGACATGCAAGTGCAGTTGAAGAAGGGAAGCAAGATCAACAGGATCTTGAAGGTGAGTTATCAAATGATATTTGACTCTAGTTTGAAAGTTGTTAACAGAGTTCAGGTTGCAAGCAGGTTGAAGAAATCTCAGCGGGAAGAAGCAGATCACAACGGAAGTGCAGTGATGAAAGAGTCCGACATGGATTCTAAGAGAGCGTGGCAGAACCTGGAAAATTCAACAGAGGTTGAATGAAAAGGACAAGTGTGTTCTTGAAAGTTGCAGATGAGTGAAGCCTGAAGGAGCAGTGGAGAAATGATCGAAAGGTTCCAGTAGAGGACCGGGTGATTACCAAAAGCCCAGATCTGGAGGAAGGGATTGGTGAAGTAAGTGGCAGCAGAAGAGTTTCATGTTGCAGAGGCTTGGTGCAACTCATGGGTGAGAAACTCATGGCGAGGAAGATGACTACTGAAAGTCATAAAGGAGAGAGCAGAGGTTCAGAAAGAGGCCACAGTAGAAAGAGGGAGAAGGAAGATGCCAAGGCAAATGGCATATTGAAGCAGTTGACTGATGAAGAGTATGAGAAAGAGAAAGCTGAGATAGCAGTGCATCTTGAGTTATTGATGGAATTGCTATAGGAAAATATGAAGGACCAGAGAGTGGGTTGGCTCATGAGGAAGAGAGTGAAATGGCAGAGGCTACAGCAGAAAAGAGATCAACAGATAAACATGCAGTTAACAGAGGAGCTGAAGAAGCTCGAGCAGATTATGAGTATACAGTTGAGACGTGAAGAACTCAAAGCAGCTGAGTTGGAAGAGGAGGTTTCCATTGATGAAACAGAAGAGGAGATCATTGATGATTTCTTGAACTATTGGGCAGATCCAGATCAGCTGGATAATGTGAACTCTTGTGTTTTTATAGCTGACAATTGTGATGTGATTACATGTTTTACTGAGGAGGATGCACAATCTTGTGAAGTTGTCACAAGTATGGAAAAGACTCTTTCAGGAGATAAATACTTGGAAGAAGAAAGCAGCGATGCGTTTGTACTTGAAGCTCTTACAGTACAAGAGGAAGTTCTTGTGAATAAGGAAGAGGATCAGCTTGAAGAGCTGGCATATAAACCAACAGTTGAGACTGTTGAACTTTGTGATTTTCAAACTGAAGATTTGTGTGTGAGTGCAGGGACTGTAAGTGATAGTGGAGTGCTTCAGCAATGCCATAGGGAAATTGCATTGTTGGAATTCTTGTTGGAGAATCCAGAGTATGACAGGGAGATTGTAGAAGAAAGAGTTCATTACAGTGAACGAGAGCAGAAAGACATCATAGAGACAGATGGTGTGAAGGAAGGACTGATTGACAGTGTTGAGAATTCTTTAGAGGATTCTTTGGGCAGAGAGAATCAGCATACTGAAATGCTGATTGAGATGGAAAATTTAGAACAACATACTGAGGCGTTGGCAAAGGGGAAGAAGGCACTGACACCTTATGATTTTTGTTTTAACAAGTGTTTTGTGAATGCAGGTATTGTTCTAGGTGTTGAAGAACATTTGACCCAGTTGAGCAGTCAAATGAAGGAGAAAGACAAGAATTTTGTGGAAACATCTAATCCATGGGATGAGGACGTTATGTTGCTGGAAAGGATGCTGAATGATCAAGATTCATTACAGGAAGAATCTCAATTTTAGAGTTGGGAATTGCAGATGTAGAGAGATGAAGATAGAAGAAAGGAGTACACAAGGTACCAGTCCAGTAAGTTGCTGATAGGAGAAAACAGAGAAGAAGTTTTCCGTTGTAGAAGACAAGAGGGTTTGGATGATTGGGTGGCAGTAAGAACAGGAGCAAGTATAGAAGCAAGAAGTCAACAAGTGACGGTAAAAATTGAACGAGTAAGAACTGAGCAAGCCGTCTTAGCTCAGCAGGCAGCAAGAAATCAGCAGCTTGAAGATTGATTGGACAAGGAAATTGAATTAATCAGAAGAATCATGTTGAAAGTGTCTAAGAGGAAGACATCAGCAAGGAAGAGAAGTAGCAGAAGCAGCAACAAAATAAAGACAAAGACAGATTGTGAAAGTGCAGTAAGTGGAGCAAGACAGCATAAAGTGTGGAGACCTGGAGAAGAACAACAGACAGAAGTAGTGACAAATGGAAAGTTGCAGCACAAGATATGGGATCCAGGCAAACAGAGACTGAACACATGATCAGGCGATCATGATTAATTTCAAACTTGGGAGTCTGATGTAGGAGCATCAAGGCCAACTTTCATTTTTTATTTATGTAATAAAGGAGGGTGTGACATTTTAATTGTTTTATTAATTAATCTGGTATTTTTAAATAAAATAGGAGATAAATTCTAAAAGTGAGGATTTTGTAAATAATTTTCAAATATGAGAGAATTTGGTCAGTTGAGGATGTAAAGGGATGAGAGATTTTAATTTAGAAATTAGTTTCATTAATTTTGGGTGAGAGAGGATCCTTAGGGATTCAAAAGTGATTTTAGGATTTGTTGAGATATTTGGGGATTTTGTTGAGTGATTAAAGTGATATGAACCAGAATTGGTTCAATTCAAATTGTATAAATTTATGAGCCTTAAAGGAAAATGAGGGTAGATAGGATAGAATAGAGAGGAGAAAGTGAAGCTTGGACAGCCAAAGCTTGAAAGCCTCCAGGCAATTGTAAGGCCATTAATGTTGAATATCTGACAAAGACAAAGTTTGTAAGTATTTTTATTGTTAATGTGAAAAGTGTTCTCAGAATTGTGTGGTTCGATTTCTGGAGTGGTGTATATTTTTTGTAACTGAGTTTAAATTGAGAATGCACATTTTATATAATCTGGTGGTGAAATCGTTGTTTGAGTTTAATGCCATGAAATGAGTCAAATTTTGCAAAGTAATGGAAAATCGTTCTGAATAATCGATGTCAATTACGCTGAATTGGGCATGAATATCAATACTGTAAATGCATTGGTCTGTGGTTCAATTATAAAAGTCGGCCTGATTGAAGCTATATATAGGAGAAAGGAAATCGATATATTTGAATTTGTATCGATTCTGCATGAAAGTGTAATATATAATCGTTGACCGCGCCGGTGGTGTGGTGTTGTATCGATTGCATAAGTCGATATTGTGATCAGCAATACAAAGCTGTGCTTCGGCCTGTCTTTAAAGTAAAATCAATGGAACGAATTTATGTTTGAAATTCAAAATAATCAAGTCGGTGGTGATTTTAATATATGTTAAAGGCACAGGTTTGAATTCAACTCAGTGGCAACGTGCGCAGCGGAAACAAAATCCGGTTCTGAATTCATTTATTCTGTAGAAGTTTTATGTTGATCTAAATCAATGGTGAAAAAAGGCGTGGAGTAAAAATGCTGATCTAGACAATGTTTATTTTAAAACAAATTTGATTATTAAATCAAATGCATTATACAGCTAAAGGAAAAAGGCGTTGCTGTGAAGAAACCGAGAAGTATTAACCACAGAGGCAGAACGTGGATGAATGGTCCGATCTGAGGAAAACGCAGAGACATCAATTCAGGGTTTTGTAAACAGAGCCATTTTTGACAGAGGCAAACTTATATACCACAGCAAAGCCGGGCTGACAACATTTTGGTAAATAGGTATGTTTTATTTCGACGAAATAATAACGGTCTTTTGAAATAAGATAACTCTCATGAATTGAATGGTTTGATTGCTGGTGAGATCCAGAATCTGAAGGCGCAATCCTGAGATTATTGCAGGAATTTGAATGGGTAAGATATGATGGTGGTTGCATAAAGTTATAATGCATGAAAATGATATATGATTGCCAGACTCAGTCTTAACACACGGGCGCTTTTGTTTATGGAGATTTGTTTGAAAATCCATATTAAAAACCATATGTGCAGGTTGGGAATAAATGTTAAATTAAATGAAAACTTCGTGAGTAGTTTGATGTTTGAGATTTAAACCAAATGTATTGTGTTTGTGGGCAAACATATGAGAATTAAACATTGGGTTTTAAAGGCAAGGGCGCACTCTTTAATTGAATCCGGCCATATATGAATGAGAATTATTGTGATTGTTTGGTAAGCTTCCGAATGTTTGGTTATGGATGAGGGGTTTTACATCCTATGTTTGATAAGTTTCTGGATGAGTTTTAATTGAAATGTGAAGAACCTTGTGTGATGAGGATATGGTTTTCATAAACCATAAAGAGATGAACCAAAGGTTATTAGCTTTAATTTGAAAGAGTGGCTGTGTGATCTTACAATCATAATGAAATGATTGTTAAAATGAAGCATTTAGAAAGAGTATGAAATTGCCTAATTAATGGAATGATTTGAAACTGATTTGGAATTACATTTTGGTGTGAAACTAAAAGCTTCCGCAAAATGAAATGTGAAATTTGCCAGTAATTGAGGTTTTGATTTGGACAATTGTTTAAATGCATGGAGGGAAAGATTCTGGGTATTGCAGGTCTAGGCCTGCATCACTAACAGACTAGTAGAGTTGTGCAGGTAAATTTTATTGCCACGGTATATTCCACCAGTCTACCTGTTCACATGCAGCACGGTCTTGACACGGTTATTGCTACGGTTTAGGAACTATTCATTATATATACAATGTTTGCAATGGTCTGAATGTGGGTTTTGTCATAGGTTTATGTGTTTAGGTTTATTTAATTAGTTTTTAAAGATATATTTTCACCATAGCTTTAGGGTCAGGTCTTAAGTTTAGCCACTTAGGTCTTTAGCATAGGTTTTCCACCTTTTTAAGTAATAAACCATATACAATAAACATCTTTGTCACAATGTGACATTAAACACCACATGGCGATAACCATGAACCGAAACACTATCAACACTCGATACTAATGATGAACGGAACGTTGCCGATGAACTGAATGCTGATGATGAAGTAAACATTGTGCGACTAATATGATGAGATCCTCCTGGATCACTTTGCTAGAGTGGTTGGGGTTGGCCAATCCCTAATGACTTAGATCTTGTCTAGATCCACATGCACCCCCCATTCATCAATAATGTATCCTAGATACTACACTTGGGTCATTCCAAAAGTGCATTTCTCCAAATTGGCACACAACTTGTGTTGTTGCAGTGTTTGGAGAACCTGTCGGATGTGGTGGAGGTGCTCTTCCCAACTCTAGCTAAAAATCAGGATGTCATCCAAGTATACCACTACAAATGAGTTGGTGAATGGATGCAAGATGTCATACATTAGCCTCATGAAGGTTGCAGGAGCATTCGTCAACCCGAAAGGCATAACCGGTCATTCAAAAAGGCACTCCTTGGCTTTTAAGGAAGTCTTCCTCACATCAGAGGGTTTGATTGGTACCTGGTGATATGTGGACTTCAAGTCTATCTTGCTAAAATATTTTTCCGCCTTGAGTTGGTCCAGAAGTTCATCAATCTGTGGGATCGGGTATCTATTCCAGACAGTGATCTTGTTCACTGCCCGATAGTCAATATAGAGTCTCCAAGTCCCATCCTTCTTCTATACCAACACAATCAGGCTCCCATAGGGCGATGAACTCAGCCGGATGTGACCTTTCCGCAACAGCTCTTGAATTCGCCTCTTGATTTCATCGTTCTTTGGAACAGAGCATCTATCAATCCATTGGGAAATGACGCACCTGGGTTCAGATCGATGGAGTGCTTGACTTGATAGTATAGAGGCACCCCTACGGGGGAGGTGAAGATGTCATCGTACTCCTCCACAACCTTGTCCATCTGTTGTTGTCATGTAAAGGGGACCTTTTTGGAGGCTGTGGGCACGATATTCTTCCTTCCTTGAGGGTGTATCATCAGGAAAACAAATTTCCCAGTTTTGGAAATGAGCTTACTACATTGTTTTGCAGTAACCAAAGAGATGGCGATAGGTGGTGCTACCTCTGGTATCTTTTACATCTTATTTCCCAAGGTAACAATAACAACACAAGGCCTTGACTCATACACAACATGTCGCTTCCACAAGTATGGTTTGCTTAATAATACATCACAAACATCAAGAGGAGCAATGTCACAAAATACCTCATCCGTGAAGGGCTTGATGTTGTATTGAAGGCGACACTGTTGGTTGACGTAAAGATCCTGTCCTTGGTGAAGCCACCCGATGGTGTACGGTTGTGGGTGTGCTATGGTTGGTAAGCCCAACCACTTCACGACCTCTGCTGAAATGAGGTTCTTTTGGTTCTCACTGTCAACAATGAATTGTAGCGGGGAACCCTTTACCCACATTTGGGAGTGGAAGAGGCCCTCCTCCTCCTCTGGATCTTCGGGTTCCTCCTTCTGGATCTTTGTGGTGGAAACGGTTGTGTTGGGCTCCGCATCAATAATCTGCTTCCCTTTGTCATTCCCCTTGTTGGGTTCTGACTCAGAGTCAGAATATGCATCTGATTCAAAAAACTTCATCTTGGCCACCAGTGACTTCTTCGCCCAACACTCACTTATGTTGTGAGTGGAGCTCTTATGGAATTCACACCACTTTTCCATGTCCTTCTTTGGATTCATGGTGTTGTTCTTTGATTGCATATTTGGCAGGTTGTCCTCGTCCACCATGCCTTGGCTTTGTTCTTTGTTCTGCAGTGTGAAGGCACCTTTCCCTTGCTTCGTATTCGCGGATCCAAAGTTTCGATTTTTAGTTTAAGCTTCTGCTCGATCTTGACAGCATATTGGTACACAGTGCCGAGTGAGGAGATGTTCAAGAACTCTATCTCATCTTGGATGTACCTGTGTAGGCAGTTGTGGTACTTGAGTACCAAATGTTTCTCAGAATCCTTGATACCTAACTTCGTGTGAAGGGTATGAAAGAATTGGTAAACCGCAGAACGTCTTGGTCCCTTCCCTACCTAGTGTGGTCCACAGGGTAATACTGCTCCATGATGGCCTCTCAGAATGAATTCCAAGTAGGTGTGACTGAAAACACTGAGGGCGTACTTTCATCCTTTTGCTCACAGTAGGTTTCCCACTAATCCTTAACATGGGGGGAGGCTTTGAGAAGAGAAAAAATAATCTTTTCCCAGCTGGAAAAATCATGAACAGAAAAATATCCTTTTAGTAGATTTAACCATTTAGCTACGACATTTGCATCTGTTTGGCCCTCAAATATGGGAATGCCAAAGTTTACTTGTACCTTAAAAGGAGTGGCGCCTCCAGAGTGGATGCGCCATCGGTGGCTAATCGTTGAAGGATCTGGGAAAAGTTGTCCATCATCACATTCCTTTGTTTCTCAAGGGCCTCCTCGAGCAATATTTTGATAGGATCTCCTTCTCCCATGTCTTTCTTTTCTTCCCCCATGGGCGATCATCGGGGTTTGCGAGGTTGATCTTGCAAAGGTTCATCCAGATCAAGGCCGAACTCCTTATACACCAACCTCATTAGGGACATGCACAGAAGGATTGAGAAAGAGCAGACCACTCTAATACCAGTAATCCGAATTTAAACAAGAACACAAAAAATTACAGATATAACCATAAACACAGAGATACAACAAAAATAAAACTTCATTTCATTGATATGAAATCAAGCGATGGTAGCTTATCTCTGAGAAGAGGTGTGGCGGCTTCATGCCTCTGAACTATGTTACAATTAGGCTTGAAGGCTATTTATTATTGATAAACAATGGAAAACCCCAAAACATCCAAAAACCTAACCCTAGGAGATGGAACACCAAACTATGGGCCCCGTTGGGGTAAATTGGTACATCGGCTTCACGGGGTTGTAACTTTGGCATACAATCTTCGTTTGATGCACATGATACCTCGTTAGAAAGATATATCTGAGGATTACAACCTATTATAGAAATATTTGATGTTTTTCCAAAAAAAAAGAGTGTTGTTTAGGGCCTCAAAACGACTCTAGAACTTTAGGACCTGAAAAACTACCAAAAATAGTAAACTGTGCTACAATTAAGGAAATTGAAAAACTAAAAGAAACAATGGTGGGGTCCAAGTGGAATAGGCGAGTGGCCACCAATATCCAGCTAGATCAATACCACTTTGTTTGTGGTGTCGTATTGTTGTTGGTTTTTCATGGTTTTCTTCTTATTTGTTTCTTGTTCTTTCCTTTTGTGTTTTGAGGGTCTTGGGAATTGGTTGGGAAGGAGGAAGTTAATGGAGCTCGGGGAGAGATGAATGGAACCCAATAGGTAATGTAAGACTCGGATGAATCTTGGTGCATGTATAAGGGAAGCTCAGGGCAAGAGTATGACAACTAGTTGGATTTTTTGGGTCCATTGAGGTAAATGGACGGTGGTAGGAAAGTCATGAGAAAGGTAATCAGGAAAGGTAAAGTAGATTGATTGGAGGCGTTAGATGCCTTAGCTAAGTTGGGAAATGTTGTTCTCAATGTTGTTCATGGATAAAGGGGGTTCTCTTAACCTTGACCTTATGATATCTAATAATTATGTTGTGATCATGAATATGTTGATGTCTTTATATGTATGTATGTCGTTGTCTGACAAGGTTGTCATAATTGTTTTATGCTAATGTTTATATGTATGTATGTACATCATTGTTTGACAGGGTTGTTAGGGATCTTTCTTATGGAGGAATAATTGCTTATGCATGTGAATGGCATGAAGAGGTTCTTGGTCTTATGAGGAATCAAGTGGGAAGTAGCCCTGACAAATCTATGAGGTCAGTATCATGTGGATATGAATTGATATTATGTTATTATACTATGTCTACGTCATGGCAGGTAATGTTGAGAGGTAAATTAGTGGAATGAAAGTAGTGTGATCTATGACATGCTGGGGCAAGCATGGATAGTGGAAAGACACTAGAAGCAAGGTATCCTAGTAGAGACAGTGTAGTCTCTGGATGTGCAGTACTACTATTATGTATATGTTGTACATATTATACATGTTATACCTGTGATATTGTATACATGTGCTATTGTGTATATATGGTGTTGTGTACATGTCATTTATGTAGTGTTGTGTAGAGATGGTGTTGTGTGCATGTTGGATATGTGGTGTTCTACACATATGGTGCTTTGTGCATGTTGCATGTGATGTGTTTTGTACATATAGTGTTGCATGCATTTTATATATGTGGTGCTATGTACATGTGGTGTTGTGCACAGGTTGTACATGTGGTGTTGTGTACAGGTTGTACATGGGGTGTTGTGTGCAAGTGGTGCTATGTACATGTCGTGCATATGATGTTGTGTACATGCCGTTCATGTGGTGTTATGTACACATTGTATAGGTGGTGCTACTTACATTTTGTGTAGATGGCACTATGTACATGTGGTATTGTGTACATGTTCTACATGTTATGTTGTGTATGTGTGGTACTGTGTTATTGTGTAGCCGATGTATTGTGTTATGTGTATTCGTTGTGTTGTACTTTGTGGACGTATATGTATTGTGTTGTATGTCGAAAGTAGGTGAATGTATTGTGTTGTGTTACACGCCGGGTATAAGTGTATGTGTTGTGATGTATACTGTGTGCATGTGTATGAGATTAAAGAGGAGAGAAGGCACTGGGTGTTTTTTGGGTGTGGAAACTGATCTAGTGTGTGTACAAAAAGGACAAAGGACAAAAGTAGAAGCAATAGACTGATTGAAGGATAAGTACCAATATTTTATTTCATTTTTAATTATGCATGTGACCTATGATTCTAGTTTATGATAGTTACATGTGATATACGATTTTGATTATGATGGTTTTGTTTTGAGTTAACCAGATGTGATATGTTTATTTATGATGAGTTGATCAAACAACTAGTTTGACATGTTGTGACAGGAAGTAAACAAAATTTCAAGTGTACTTTATTGACAGGCCACCAATGAGGTATTATTTGGATTTATTTCAGTTTATTTTAAATCTAATGGAAGTTATGTGCTTGGTATAGGAAAGCATGAAAATGCTCGGTTGGGTGGTTGAAACTAATTGCAAGCATTAATAACAATGACAAAAGGAATTGGAACATGTAGTAGTATGTTGGTAAAGCACTTCAGGAGCAAGGCCATTGTGGGACATTGGTACCCAATAGTGTCCATTGATTTCCATGAGCATGCTATGACTAGTATGATGGTTTTGAGGTAGGGATATGCCTTGTTTTTTGGACTTTCCGATGCAAGGAAACCTTACCAAGGGAAGGGTCACCTGAGGGACTGTGAAGCAGAGAAGGGGATGCTCGTAAAACTTGGAATGTGTGTGACTGCACGAAAGAGGGTGATTGGATTGCCCAAGGGAAGCACAGAATGGAAGGCCGAGGATGGACTTGTTTGGGTCATTAGAATTATCACATGGAATCAGATGCACATTGGGAATGTGCCCTGGAACAATGAGTCGGTAATTGTTTACTGAGAGGTCAAGTGGCATAGGATTGTAGTGTTGGAAATTGGATGTAGCTTTGACTTTGGTAATGGATTATGGACTTCTTGGGAAGGAGGTGAATCTTGGTATTACCTTGAGGGTGGAGGTGTGAGCCCCTAGATTCCCTTTTTGTTGATACATGCATCATATCATTTATTTGTTGGTTGAGAAAATGTGCATATGTGTACATCTGTATATTATTGTAAATACTATATCGAACTGTGTTATAAAGCTCCATAGGTAGTATGTTTTGTTTTTAGTGGTTTGTCAGTCATAGGCAGTATGTTTTATTTTCAGTGGTTTGTCAGTCATAGGTGTCATTGAACACCGAGCACAGTGTTGCCCCAAGGGGGAGGGTTATTTAACAATTCTTAGTTGATTTCCATGTAAAAATATAAGACCAAGGTCATGGGATACATATTCCAAGATGAATGTTGGGTAAAACATCCTAGTGGATGTTCATTTAGTTTAGTATGGCTAAAGGAAATTGGCCAAGGCATTTGAAAAGGTAAGAGGCATTAAGTGGCATTTTATTTATGAAAATAATGGAAATTAGGAGAAAAGGGAGATGAAAGGTCACATATTTGAATGACGAGGAAATTGAATGAAAATAGAGGGCTTAATGATAAAAAGGCTTATGAGGATTAGTTCATGGATTTTGTCAATTTTAGCTTGGAGTTCTCTATTCTACTCTCTCTCTCATGCTCTTGCACACTTAGTGTTTTCTTGGAGAACTCTTGGAGGAGTGTGGCATACTTAGGATTTGGAGCAAGAATGAAAAGGAAAATTAGGAAAGCACAAGGGGACAGCAGGATCAACAACTATAACTATATTTTTTTGCAGGTACCGAATTGCATATATGATTTCCTTGCTAGTTTTGGCATGCATGGCACATGCATGTGGTTTATTGGTTATGATTTGTCATTGGCATGGAGGATTGCCTGGATTGATAGTGATTTTTCCTAGCCTTGCCATTTCCTAGATAGTCATGGTGTTGTGGGTTTATCTTTGTTTTCTGGTTCATGCTCATGTTCCTTATGGTTTTGGGTTGAGTTACTAGTTCCTGGAGTCTTGGTTGGACAAGCACTCCGGAAGCCCTGTAACAGTTTGGGTTGAGTTACTAGTCCTAGAAGCCTTGGTTGGATAAATTATTTGAATCCTTGGTGGGTTGAGTTACTAGTCCTCGAAGCCTTGGTTAGAAAAAAGATCTAGAACCTGGTGATAGTTGTGGGTTGAGTTACTATTAATGGAATCTGGGTTGGAACAAACGCTCCAAAGCCCTGGACAACTTGGATGGAGACCGATATGGTGATGGTTAGTGTTGTTCGACTGTGAGGTGGAATCACTCATTGAGGGTTGAGGTGGTTTCTCCTTTTGAAGCCGTGGTTTGTTTTTTTTTTGGTTATTACATGAGATCCCACATTCATGCTTGGAATATGGCATGGGGATGACTGGCTGAAAGAAAGATTTGGTCAACCTAGTCTATGGTCGGGTGGTATGTAGAAGTCCCTGACTTGGTTGGAATTTTCATATGTTAATAAGAGGTGTTTTATATTGTGATTTATGAGCATATGTATTGATTATGATGGTGACATTATGATTGAGTTGTCATGGTTTATATGTTGGTTACTGCAGATTTATATGTTGCTTATCAATTGGTTATATGTTGGTTGTATGATGTATATTGTTTATGGATCTTGATATGTTTAATGAATATGTGATTGGTCATCCAATGCATGAACTAATATATTTTATTGCAACTAATATGAGAGGGAATTAGACCTTCTTGACAATTCTAAAATAAGTATGAGATCCCTGTGTTTAGATATGTAATTATGACCTGTAGATTACATGGTTTCCATGTGTTCGTCAAAATTTCTGTCATGGTTAGGCTTGGTTAACCCAATTCCTCGATCAATTTTTGTGTTAGAGTCTTTGTCTTTATGTCATTTATTGTTATGGAAAGTTTTATTAAGTTTTGGGCAGTGACCTGGAGTTTAGCCCTGAAAAAGTGGCACATATTATGTGGTATCAAGCATGGAACTGGATGAAAAAGACTGCAATCGCACTCTTGTAGTGGTTATGCATGTGACCAGAGGCCTACAGTCACATGGATGTAGGCTTGTGCATGCGACTAGGAGTCCAGATTAGTGAAAAGGCAAGTTAACTTAGGGTTTGGACAACTGAAAGGGTGGTTTAGCCCTTGGGGGTCTTGTAGCACCCAAGGAAGGTTTGTAAGGTTTTGTTTTGTCAATTCCACTTCCTTAAGGTGATATAGGAGGTTGAATCATATCATAGTATCTCTTTGTCACATATTTACCCCAGTGAAAGGGTAAACTCTGGTAAGTGTGGAAGGAGGGTGTTACAGAGTGGTGTTGGAGCAAGTTTTGTTCTCTTCGGGTGGTGTTTGGTTTCTATTATGTTTTGGTGATGTCCAATTTTCTTTCTCTTTGGGTTATATCTAATACTCTAGAGTGGTATTAGAGCATGGTTCAACACTTGGATGGGCGGAATGTGGTTGACATGCATGCGTGAAGGATGTATATGTGCTTGTTATGTATGCATGGCAGTAGTCATTGTTACGATTGTGTTGACATGTAGAAGTTGATGATGTTGTTTTTGGGATGTGTTTGTCATGAATGCATAATGGTTGTATATGAATTTATTACACATGTCAGTGTCTATAAGTTGTTATGCATGCATTTTCATGGTTATAATTATGCATGTATAGTAGGTCAGACATGCATTGTGAGGTCATTGTATGTAGTTTTTGTCATCAAGATGTTGTTGGCTGTTATGATGCTATTGTGTTGGCTGAGATAGAGTAGGAGATGTAGATCATCAAAGTGTGGTTGCAACACTGGACCTCAGGGTAAGAGTAGATCATCATACAGGCTTGTATGGTGGGTATGTAGGTATGTTGGTTAATAGTTATTATAAGCATTAGGGTTATGTACATGTCTTTTAGTCTATGGTTGTTGCAGTTACGTGTATGATAGATGTTAGTTAATCAGTGTGATCATATGTACATGTGTCGGTTATTCATGAAGGATAGTAATGTTTTGTTATATGCATGGTGGTTATGGTAATTGTACTTAGGATCTTGATGTTATATGTATCGTGCTAATCTGGAATTGTCTATGCATATTATTGTGGTTATGATACTCAGGTATGAATCGATATATTTTTTATATTATGTTGTGCTAACCTAGACTGACTTGTGCATATGTGATATCCCCCTTAGATACATTGAGGTATGAGTTTGATTATGTCGTTTACTTGGTTTATCTAGCATTTTATGTTTACATGTTTTTGAATGTTTGTTTAATTGTATACTATAAGTATGTGTCTATAAGATTGCATGAAGGAATGATCTTGTTCTAAGATGATTGTACTAACACATTATGTGATGAGACAGATGACATGCACTTGAGTGCAAAGTATGTGATAGTTGTAGCATTATGATTAATGATTGTGAGTTGATTTTTTATTCTGAAATGGATGTTAGTCTTGGTAAATGTTGATTTCAAATTAACAGATATGATGCTTGGTGTTAGAGTGACAAGGTAATAGTTGGATTGTTTATATAGCTAATAGTTGGTTGATGTGATAACACATAGTAAGACTTGATTGCAGCAAGGTAAAAGTTAAAAGAAAGAAAGGAATTTGGTGAGAATTTCTTTGGCTATGTTTGGAAACCATAATTCCAAATTAACGAGTTCTTTACATATATGAATTCATCTTAACCTTTATTTTGTCTGACATTATGAGGATATGATCCGTACACTATTGTGGATATTCCATAGGACAATTCGTCACAACAAATATAATAATATTATATTAAAACTCTGAAAATTCTACACAATTAGAGTTAATTAAACTTTAAGATTTGTTGATTTAGTTGTAATTAGTGCATGCATGTGAATGGAAATTATGTAGAAAAGTATATAACGACAAAATAAGCTCACACACACATAAGACACAATATATGCTCTTTGGGAAACCCTTTTGGGAGAAAACCCAACTGGAAGGTGAGGTTGCTTCACTCTCTTTCTCTGTTTGGAAATATGGTTACAGGTACAAAGAAGTAATGCTTGTGGCCCACGGGCTGCTATAGTGCACATTTTCTTTGTGTGTTCTCTTCCTCTTATCTCTTCTGGTTATCCTTTCTCATCTATGGAACAAAATTCTCTCGAAAGAATGGCATGCCTTTACCTTCTAGTGGCCCGGTTATAGCACAGCCTGATAGCCTACTAGTGGTTAATTTTGACTAGATCAAATATTAACTAGAGTTACAAAATAGACTCTTCTAGAGTCTTGTACATCACAAACATGTGGCTAGCCCCTTTTCTATGAATAATTTGGGGTTAATGTGGAATCCTCTCGAACTATGATTGATATTATTCTTACATCATTGGAAATCTGTGTGTGTGTAAAATAGCATGAAAAGGTGTTGCGTTGAAGCGACTAAGTTTTGCCCCCAAAAAACATCATTTGATGCCTCAAAGTGCTCCCAGAAGATTTCAAACCCTGTTTTTCCAAACTGGGCCCCGCTGGTAAAAACAATCCCATGAGCTGGTTCCTCCACTTTTTCCACTCCAAATGCATCGAGATGGATGACAAACAATATAATGACCCTATTCAGATCACACATCCCCATTTTGGGAGGATTTTGGTCCCCGAAATCTTTTACTAAATTAGGTGAGGAAATTTTTCCTCCACCTTCTCTCTGGTGTACCATTTAGCTTTGCCTGGAAGTTGTCCCTTCAACCCAATCTACCAAAGGTCATGTTGCCCCTGTCTTGTAGTTTTGGACCTCTTCTGCAAAATTGTATCTTTTGTCAACTATGCCTTAACGTTTGGTGCCAAATCCTCCACAGAAGGTAGGACATGTTCCTCTTCCTAATCTAGTATGGAAGGCTCATAGAGTTTCAAATTATCTACATTCACAATTGAGTAAATGCACATATATAGTGGTATTGAGTCAATAGACACCATCACCCACTTTTTCTAGTATCTCAAAGGGACCATACCATAGAGCCTTGATTTTATTACCAAGCCCCTGTAGCCTCTCCTTATTCAATTGTAGCCATACTTTGTCTCCCACCTTGAATGCTTTATTTGTTTTGTGTTGATTGTGCATAACCTTATACTTCTCTTGTAACTTCTACAATGTTTCTTGTACTTGTAGATGGATATGCCTGATCTTATCCATAAAATTTTCAACCCTCAAAGCATCTCCTATAAGATATTCCTCACTTCTCCTTGTTGCCCATATGCAATGTCCAAAGGTGAAGGTGGAAAATATCCAAAACAAGTCTCAAATGGGGACTTTCCTGTAGAAGTCTGCACTGCTTTGTTATAAGAATGTTGTATATATACCACATTTTCATCCCAGGTCTTCGTGTGCTTCTGGTTTTATCCCCTTAAAAGTTGCACCAAAGTCCTGTTGACTACATCTGTCTGTGGATGGAATGATGTAGATATCTTAGCCTTTGTGTCCATCTTCTCCCACAACATAGTAAAAAATGCACTGAGAAATCTTGTGTCATTATTTGAAATGATGCCACTTGGTATCCCAAAGTCTACCCAAACCCATCCAAAGAACAAGTTTGTTGCTTCTTGTCCGCTAATGCTATTTTTACAGGGCATCAGAACCCACATCTTGCTGAACCTATCAACTACCATGAACATGTAGTCATGTCCTTTCCTAGTTGTTGGTAAACCTCCCACAAAGTCCATGGAAATTCTTTCCAAAGAATGAGTAAGTACAGGTAAGGGATGATATAGACCTTGGTTCTTGTTGCTAGGCTTGTTGGTACAACAAATCATGCATCCTCTTATTAACCTAGCTACTTGCTCTTGCATCTTGGGACAATACACATACCTCTACAAGTTAGCCACGGTTTTCCCTACACCAAAGTGCCCTACAACCTTGGAGGTGTGAGCCTCTCTAATCAACTGTAAATGCTCCCCTTTAGGAACACATAACTTATCCAACCTGTAGAGTAACCCATCCTGGAGATGGTATTCAACAGTGTTGTCTCCATCATGCACATGAATATGACTTTGCAATGCTAATACACCACCTTGAAGTCCTCATCTTTTGAATATGCCTCTCTATATGCATCATGGGTGAATGGATCCATGTGCATAAGAGTCCCCAAAGCTGTAATATTTGATGTGGGTGTCCTTGATCACATATTGACCAACTTGTTTGTGTTTCCCTTTTTATACTTGATCACCAAATGAAATTATTGTTAAAAACCCATCCACTTGTAATGCTTGGTTTGTTGTACCTTACTCTGAGCCAGCAAGTACTGTAACAACTGGTGATCTATGTGGATTACTGTCTCCTTTCCCATCAAATAGTGCTTCCACTTCTTCACATATTGCACCATGACATAGAGCTCCTTATCATAGGTACGGTAGTTAAGAACTGCCCCATGAAATACTTCATAATAGTAGCAAATGAGCCTTCCTCCTTGCATCAAGACAACTCCCATAACATACCCACTCACATTTGTCTGCACTTAAAAAGGTCGGTGCAAGTTTAGTAATGCCAGAACTGGTGCTTGAGGAATATTCTTCTTTAGCTTCTTGAAAGACTTATGCTGACCTTTTCCCCACTGGAAACTCTTACCACTTGTTGTTATGGCGTGGAGCGGTGCTTCTACTGCTGAAAATGAGGCTATGAATTTCCTCAGGTACTGTGCTACCCCAATGAAACTCCTAACCTCAAAAACATTAGTAGGCACCAACCGTTTCATGATGGCCTCCATCTTGGAAGGATCTATCTTCAACTCTCCTCCACTAATCACATACCCCATATACACCAAGGACTTCTGTGCAAACTCGCACTTCGTGAGATTTTCTAGCTACTGGTGCTTCTGCAATTTTTTCCAGCACCTGCGTCAAATGTGAATTATGCTCCACCTAGGTAGCACTATATAATAGTATATCATCGAGACAGACAATAAAAAATGACTCTATAAAAGGCTATAGCATATCAATCATTAATCTCATAAACGTAGCTGGTGCATTACATAGGCCAAATGACATAACTAACCACTCATACAAACCTTGCCTGGTTTTGAAGGCGATCTTCCATGTATCTTCTTCTTTTAATTAAAACCTGGTGATATCCAAACTTCAAGTCCATCTTGGTGAAATACTTTGCTTGCTGCAACTGATCTAGAAAATCGTCTATCCTAGGCAGGGGGTATATTTTCTTGAGTGTGATTTTATTCAATGCTCTGTAATCTATACACATCCACCAAGTCCCATCCTTATTTGGAACAATGATGATGGGTGACCCACATGGTGATGTACTTGGTCGAATGACACCCTGTTCTACCCACTGTTGCAACTGTTTCTTCACCTCACTTGCTTCTATAATAGACTGCCTGTACAACCCAATATTTGGCAGTGAGGAGTCTAGAAATAGCTAGATCTCGTGCTCCACTTCTCTCTTAGGTGGTAAACCTTTAGGCTCTCATAAAACATCCTTTTGTGCCTGTAACAACTCCTCCAATTGTTCTTTTTGTTTCTTAGTACATCCCTCCTGGTATGCCTTGCCTCTTATTAACTCCTCTTCAGACTAACTTTCTCTTAAAAAAAATAAAACATACTTCTTGCTGGAACTGATTAATTTCTTGGCTTGGTTGGCACTTACGAGTGGATTTTTTGACTTGCATTTGTGCGTGTTGATGATGAATGATTTTCCATCCTTAATTAGCCAGTACTGGTTAGCTCTCCTCATGAATATTGAATCACACATGTACATGTATGGAATCCCAAACACGACTCCACATACATCAAGAGGAACCACATCCAGATCTACTTCATCACTAAAATCAACACTAATATCAAATCTAATTTTGTACTATTTTGTTACCTTCAACTCTGCATCCTTTTTTACCCATCCTAGTGGATACGGGTTTGGATGATCACGAACTTCCAGACCCAATTTCTTGACCATCTCTGCTACAATGAGATTCACCTATGATCCTAAGTCAAACAAAGCATCAATATTTGTCTTCTTGACCTATATCTTTATATGGAAGAGTTTGGTCGTTTCTTTCTCTTCTTGTTGTTGAAGGCTACTCAGATTCACCTCCTTCTGCACTGATGTAGATATGATCTTCTCATCCAGGTCTGAGTTGCTTTCAACTTGGTTTCTCGAGTCAGTGTCCATGAGATTCTTCTTCTTATTATCTGTCTTCTTGTTCTTCGGGTTTAGCTCTAGATGCAACTTCCAACACTTCTCCTCTATATGACCATCAATGTTGTGGTGGTTTCTAGGATCTTTTCACTGGTGTGTTGTGGCTATTTTCTTTTTAACTTCCCCCTTTTTGCTTCTTCTTCCCCTCCTTAGAAGCTTCGTATTGCTCCTTTTGCTTCAATCCACTTGATTATGCTCTTTTTAGGCCTATGGTATCTAGATATTGTGCCTGTACACAACCATTGTCCAATGATTTGGGCTTGAATAACATCACTTGCTCACACAGATGGCAGTGCAGACCCCCCAAATACTTGAGTACATCTGGGTTCTTTGGAGAGATACCCAACAATATAGCCATCTTTTTGTATTCTATGGTGTACTCTTGCATGCTTTGGCCCAACTTTTGCTTGAAGTAATGCCATCGGATCCACTGGTCCTCCACATATCCAATGGGATAAAAATGTGACTTAATGAGGGTTTTGAAATCCTCCCACTTAGTCACTAGAGGTTCTCCCTCCAACCTCAAGGTTTCTAATTTGTAGGAAAGGGGAATCATTTCACCTTTTGGGGAAAGCAGGAGAACCCCTACACCATTCCATTCTGTGGAGTAAGCTCCATCAAAATATAACTTCCAAATACCATTATGTACTGCTTCTCTATTCTAGACTGTTGTAAAAACCTGCACTTGTGTATCCTCAACAATATCTTCATGTACTTCCAACATCAATATATATAATATATAATATAGATATATATATATATATATAATATTTCTTGACTATAAATAGGAGAGTTGTTGGGGCTCCCGTCCTTCGTGATTGTTTTGACAAATCTTGATTCCTTGTGCAGTCTTCTTTTTTATCCACCGAAGACTAGAATTATTGCATAAGCAAAATCCATCTTTAATACTCCTTCCATCTTCTCTCTCCAAGGTCTAGAAAGTAGCATTCCAAATCTAGTTGGGATGTCTACAACTACTATGTCCATCACAATACTTCTAGTTGGGATTTAAGTCGGGGAAAGTACAAGGTCTTTGAAGAGCCCATCACATTTTACTCTCTTAGAGTCAAAAGAATACAAATCCTTGTAAGGTTTTTTGATTTGAAGATTAAGTTGCTTCATCACCGAGAGGGGCATTAAGTTGTGAGAATCCCTTGAGTTCAACATACAATTATGAAGTACAAAATTTTGCATTAGAAGATAAATATAAAAGGGAGGAGTAGAAGAATCCTATTCTTCTACATGAGGGCCAAACATAACTACTTGTTGAAAATGGCAACAAGAAAATCCTCATTTAATTTTCCATTTAATTAAATTAGGAGAAAATTGTAATTCCACATCACATGACAACACGAATGAGTTAACAAAGTTAATTTCACTTAGTTGGCTCAGTTAGTTCGATTTGAAGGCCTAAATTGAAGTCATGTAGAGTGGTTCCTAAATTTTAGGAGCCTAGTTTGAGTTTAATTTGAGTTGTAATAGTCTAATTCAGTTAAACTGTGTTAATGTCAATTAAACTAGTTCCAATGGTTGGAGGACCTAATCAGAGGTCTAGCAGTGGGGTGCAACTTCATGTGTTCAACTAGTTAACCGATAAATCAACCGTAATTAACTCATGCATGCATGAAATTTGAGTTACCTAGTTTAGATTGAAGTTCAAGGGCATTGTACTCTTAGTTGTATAATCTTATGAGTTGTATAGATGGTGCATGCACTCATAGAAGGCCCTATAGGGATTGCACAATTCTAATTGGCAATTTCCCTCATTAATAGGGGGCTAATTCCCAAGGAAACAGAGCAAGTAAATAGGAGCTTGGTAGGCAGCACAATTGGCTAAGTATTGGCCAAAGTCAACTTGTGAGGCAGTGAGATAGATTGTACTTGTGCAGAGATTGTTCATGTTAAACAAGCATTGTATTTTCTTCTCTATTTTTTGATCTAATGCAATATAAAAATAGGAAGGCATTTTGAGTAGCAAGCTTCCCCCTTAGATAAATATCTAAGCATATGTGATTGAATCTTATCTCATGTTTATGTTTTGATTTCTCGATCGATTAATTGTTTCTGCTGATGAGTAGAGTAGATTCAAGTCTTTTGTTTTAGCATATTACATAAGCATTTTGAATCTATAAGGAATTTCTACATGGTATCAGAGCTAGAACCATAATAGAAGAGAAGAATTCGATTTTGTATTTGTAGGTAAATCGAATTTTTAGGGTCACTCTTCAGAGCCAGTAGGATGTCGTTCTATGGATTGAGACTTGAGTATGCCCTTAAGGGTAGCTCAAATTATATTTCTTGGAAGGACTTGATGGAGGCAATGTTGGAAGATAATGGGCTGAAGGAATTCATAGACAATGATATTCCTAAGCCTCCAATAACTGATGCTCAAGATTTGGCAGAGTGGAAGAAATGTGTGGCAAAGGCAAGAAGGATCATACTAGAAGGAGTTCAAGATCATATTGTCTCGAATATCCATGGGAAAGATACTTCATATGCAATGTGGCAAGCCTTGATAGACTTGTTTGAAAACAACAGTGACCACAACAAGTTGGTACTGAAGGAAAAGCTTTGAAAAATCAAGATGGAGAAGGGCGAAACAATACCACAGTACCTTAGCTTGTTCACCCAATGTTGGGATGAACTTGGGAGTGTTAGTATTATAGTTGTTTAAGATTATTTGGTAATCCTAACACTTTAGGCCTTCCTAAGAGCTGGCACAACTACCAGGATTGGGTAAAAGGGAGGGAGAAGCTACTAAATTGGGAATGATTGTGGTTTGACTTGGTGCAAGAAGAGATAAGGCAGAACACCAGAGATGGAACCTCATCCAAGCATGATGAGGAGGAGAACTGTGCCTTGAATAGAAAGGAAAATAAATGGAAAGACAAGAAATCCCAATCCGAAGGAGATTTTGGTCGAGTGGGCAAGAAGAAGGACTTGTTGAAGATTAAATGTTTTCACTGTCATGATCTGGGACACTATGCGACGAAGTGTTTGCACAAGAAGTCCGAAAAGAATCCCTCAAAAGGAGTGGAAGGTGAAGCTCTAGCTTCATAATTCGATTTGGATTTCACACTTATTGCATGCATGGTGACATTGGTGATGGGTAGTGTGTGGCATCTAGATAGTGGAGCCTCATTCCATATGACGGGAAACAAATATTTTTTCAGTGACTTGGAGGAGAAGGACACCCAGATGCACATCAATATGGGAGATGATGGAAGGTATAGCGCAACTGGTATTAGTACAATTACTTTTGAGAGGGAGTTTGGTTCTCCTCTCACATTAAAAGATGTCATGTATGTTCCGAGTCTAAAGAAGAATTTAGTTTCAATTGCTATGTTGGAAGAGCATGGCTATGATGTGATATTGAGAAAAGGAAAGGATTTCCTTATACATATCACCACAGGACAAGTGAAATGGATCAAGGTTTGGGTGAAGAACCTCTACAAATTGGATGTAGAATATTGTGTTGCTTTAAGCACAAAAGAAGAGAAGGTGCATAGACGAGACATTGGTGAATTATGGCATAGGAGACTTGGCAATTTTCAACATGGGGCCTTGAAGATCATGGAGAAGATTTCTACAAGTATTCCCAAGGATGCACTAGAGGAGTGAGATACGTGCAAAGGGTGTACACTAGGGAAGTATGCCAAAGACACCTTTTATGATAAGGACAATAGAGATCAAGCAGTCCTTGAAAGAGTTCACTCAGATGTGTGTGTACCTTTCTCGATAGCCTCCATGCCCAAACATAGGTATTATGCTATATTTGTAGATCCTTATTCACATATGTGTTCGATTTTCTTCATCCAAAAGAAATATCAAACATTGTCCAAATTCTGTGAATTTAAAGCACTTGTTGAGAAAGACACTGGTATGAAAATGAAGGCTCTCAGGAGCGATAACGGTGGTGAATATGTGTCAAATGAGTTCAAGAACTTCTGTGCATCAGAAGGAATTTGACAGGAGTTAATAGTACCCCATAACCCACAATAGAATGGGGTGGCTAAGAGGAAGAAAAAAATAATTATGCGATCTACATGAGTGATGTTTCATGATCAGGGTCTACCATTACACTTGTGGGCTGAAGCATGCAACACAATTGTATATGTGCAGAAGAAGAATCCTCATCGTATTCTCGGAGTACACCAGAAGAAGCTTTTTCAGGGAAGAAACCAGATGTGTCACACTTCAAGATATTTGGTTCATCAATATACTATCATGTTTCCAAGGATGCAAGGAAAAATCTAGAGTTGACAGCTGAGTTGGGCATATTTTGTTGGGTACATTAATACACCCCATAACTATCGGGTGTACCTGTCATCTCATAGGATGATAGTTGTTCGTAGAGATGTGAAGTTTGATGAAGAGAAGGCCATGATATGTTCCCTTGAGAGGGAGAATAAGGTGCATGCAGATGAGTATCTTTTGGCTCTAAAGGAAGAACCTCAAGATGATGTGGAGTAGCCACAAGTAGAGGAGTAGAGAGTGGAGGCACCCACTCATGTAGAGACATCCAGAGATGGAAGGAAGTGCATCAAGGAAGTTAGAAAATTATTGCATGGTGATAAAGAGAATGTGGGAGCACCCACATCACAGTGCAGGAAGAGGAAGTCACCATATCAATACACTAGATACATGGCTCTGATGAGTGAGCTAGTTGAAACAGAACCATCCTCATTCAAGGACGTAGTGCAAAAGCTAGTATGGTTTAATGTCATGGTAGAGGAATATGATTCCATAGTCAGAAAAAATGTTTGGGAAGTTGTCCCAAGACCAGAGAACAAGTCAATGGTAGTTTTGAGTTGGATCTACAAGGTGAAGCAAGCAACAGACTGAAGCATTGAGAAACACAATGTTAGATTTGTGGCCAAGGGGCTCTCTTAGGTGGAGGGAATTGATTATGAAGAGACCTTTGCTACAGTAACCAGGTACTCTTCTATTAGATCAATTCTAGCACTTGCAACGTAGATGGGATGGAAGATACATGAGATGGATATGAAGACAACATTCCTCAATGGAGTGCTTAAGGAGGAGATGTACATTGAGCAGTTAGAAGGATTTGAGATCTTCAATAGAGAGTCACATGTGTGCAGACTCAAGCGAGCATTGTATGGATTACCATGTGTGCAGACTCAAGCGAGCATTGTATGGATTACCATGTGTGCAGACTCAAGTGAAGGAGATTCAAACCTTTACCATATTGTGGTTGAAGGTAAATTGTTGATTATAGTATTAGATGTCACTGATTTAATCTTAATCGGTGATGAGAAGTTGATCAAGTCTTGCAAAGAGGATCTTATAAGAGAATTCAAGATGAAGGACATGGGACTCATGCATTATTTCCACAGTTTGGAAGTATGGCAAGTAGATGGGGAACTGCTTTTCTCTCATGGAAGTATTCCACTGAGATACTAAACAATTTCTGCATGGAGAGTAGCAAACCCATGGACACTCATCTAGTAGGCAGTTGGAGGAAAGAGGATGCCACTTTAGGTGAGGAGGTGGAGGCCACTATTTGCAGGAAGCTTGTGGGTTCACTTATTTATTTGGCGAACACATGACCAAACATGTGTTATGGAGTTAACCAACTTAGTCAAGCTATGGTTAAGCCAACCAAACTGTATTGGAAGGCAACCAAACATGTGTTGAGATATCTCATAGGGACTACTCTCTATGGTCTTTGGTACAAGCAAACAGAGGGAGTGAAGTCGCAAGGCTTCATAGATGCATATTGGGTGTGTAGTCCATCAGACATGAAGAGAAAATCAGGAGGCATCTTTAGTATTGGGTTAGCAATAGTTTCTTGGCACAACAAGAAGTAGAGATCAGTTACACTTAGTTCAGTAGAAGCATAGTACATAGCAGAGTATAGAAGCAGAAGACGAGGAAGATTTTTGTTGGGTTATTTGGTGAGATGATGGATCCTACAATGATTTACTGTGACAACTAGAGTTGTATCAAACTCTCTGAGAATCCAATTTTTCATGTTTGATCCAAGCATATAGACATCCAGTATCACCATCTACAAAATTGTGTGTAGAGGAGAATCATGTTGTTGGAGTACATTCCTACAAAGGAACATGATGCATATATTTTTACAAAGGCATTTTCAAGATGCAAATTAGAGTTTCATAGAGGTAGGATCAGGGTAGAAAATAATCCCTTTCTTGTTGAGAGGGAGTGTTGAAAATGGCAATAAGAAAATCCCAAGTTAATTTTCCATTGAATTAAACTAGGAGAAAATTGTAATTCAACATCACAAGACAACAAGAATGAGTTAACTAAGTTAATTTCACTTAGTTGGCTTAGTTAATTCAAGCTAAGGGCCTAACTTGAAGTCATATAGAGTGGTTCCTAAATTTTAGGAGCCTAGGTTGAGTTTAATTTGATTTGTAATAGTTTAATTTAGTTAAACTAAGTTAATGCCAGTTAAATTGTTCCAACTATTGGAGGAACCAGTGGAAGGTCTAGCAGCGGGGTGCAGATTCATGTGTTCAACTAGTTAATTGATTGTTGACAGTGCTGGACCCACCAACATTCAGGGGATCACCCCGGTATGAAGTCCCAACTAGACCTCATGCCATTTGGTGTGGGAGTCCCATCTGGTATGATGGCCCGGTTGCCATTATCTTAAAGATTTACCTCAACTCTTGCTTGTCAGCACAAGGGAGTGGTTTGCTTTGTCTTCGAGAAGTGAGGTTTGCGTGCCTGGTGATTGTAAGTGTTACTTGTGTCAATGGTTCTTTCAATGTAGAGGGATAGGGTGAGAGTGAGTCCCAAGTTGGTTGGGAGTAAGTCCCAACTCTACTAGGAACACACAACACAACATGACGTGCACAACTCTTGGAGGAATAGTCTACACGGATCTGACAATCACAACACACAAGGGAAGACAACACGTACAACACTCAGTGGATGAGTCTTCATGAGTGCAATGGTTTTTACAACAAGTTTTATGTGAAAGGTCTGCCTGATGTCCGGGAAGGTAGCCACCACAGGCGAGACAATGTTAACAACATATACAACACATTTTCATTAATAGATTATGTATTGCAACAAGTGAAATAGTTCAAGTGTGAAACATAGGTTAAAACGACATGCATCACAAGTGTTTAAGATTAGTCTTACAACAATTACAATACATTTTTGGAAACGTGTTGGCATGTTAGCAGGCTTCTGAATTAATCAAAAGTTCCAAGACACATTGTTACACCATACATCATTGACCCCGTGAGTAGGGCATTGGAGCCACTACTTACTCCTCAAAGAAAAGATTACAGACTCTCTTGGCTATGTGGGAGTTGAGGTGAAAAAGTCCTTTGCATGTGCAAATGAGGGGGTATTTATACCCAAGGGTGAAACTGACCCTTGTGGCTATTCGACTACCCTCATGATTGTTTGACTTTTAAGACTCTTGGACTTTACATGAGTCTTTGTACAACAAGTGGGTCTCTTGGAATTTCACGTTACATTACATTGATAGATAGTATGGCCCATAGTAGAGGTGTGGACGACATGACTCCTGACATGACTCGACATGACACTACTTATACGTTCGTGCTGCTGCTGGTGTGCATGTCAAGCTACAATGCTGCTAGGTGATGGATGTCCTCATGGTGTGTCACAGCTTCACCTCTACATGGAAAAGTGTGTGGAGTCTTTGATGGGCATTAGTTCGCTTGATGTTGCTTTTGCATGTTGCTCCTTGCTTGTATGTTGGAAGGCTTGAAAAGTTCGTCTGTTCACGAAAGGTGCATATTTGTCCGTTCATCCATCTGTGAGCACACCTTTCACTCGTTCATCCGTCTGTGAACACATCTTTGCATGATCATCAGTTCGCAAGCACATCTCTTTACATGCATCCTTTGTTCGTCCGTTGGTAAACCTGTCCTTCTACATGTGCTCCCTTCATTCATCCCATTAGTCGTCGCGCCATGTTTGTTCGTGTACCTGTTCCTGCACTCACTCATGACGAGATGACATCAAATCCAAAAACCTCCTAGTCTACCATGATACATGATCATTTTGGATGCAAGTGATTGGGAGAGGCAACAAGGTTGCGAGGCAAGATGGAGGCTCCTAGCACTGCTGATGAAAATTGCGCAAGAGTCACTGGGTGATGGAGATGGGCAATCCGAATCGACTGTGACTATCCGCAAGTTCTAGCTCAGCTAGAGGACAAAACTATGCAGTTTTTTAGGGGAATAGCCCGAGCTGCAGGAAGGCTAGGCAGGCAAAATCTGCGTAGTTTTCAGAATGAGCAGGCAGCGGGGGCTTGGCAGTAAAAACTGCGCAATTTTTTGGAGGAACTGGCCGGGTTGCAGGGAGGCTTGGCAAACAAAAATTACACAATCTTTTGGAGGAACGGGCTCAGAGCTTGGCAACCAAAACTGCGCAATTCCTAGAGGGTACTGGAAGCTAGCTGCTGGGTCGCTGGTAGCAGAAAATGCGCAATTCCTGAGGGGAAATGGCAGTCTATTGCTGGAGCTTGGCAGCAAAATTTGCGCAATTCCTGTAGGGAACTAACTATTTGCTACCTGGAAAAACTGCACTGAGGTTGGGGCTGGCCTATTGATCATCTCTACACAGTGTCTACTGAGCAGACTACTGGGAAGTAGACAACTTACTCATGAAAACTGTGCAATTTTATGGGTGAGCAACCGGTTGACTGTCGGGAGGCCTCGCTAGAAAAATTGCACAATTTTCTGAGGGAGACAGGGATGGGCACTAGGTGTCTATCCTGCCTATCTGTGAAATTATCTCAGTGAGCGGAGTGGGAAATTTCTACAGCCTTTGCACAATTTTTGAGGGGAGTGAGTCCCAAGGTGGTTGCCGAGTCAAACTCTCTAGTTGACTAGCATGAAGGGTGCATGAAGGCTGATTGATTTGCTTGCGGGTAGTGCAGCTTGAAATGGCTTGCTGGGTGCTTCTGCATTGTTCTAGGGATAGCCGATTGAGTAAATAGCCGGGTGATGGTCCTGCTGTCAAAGGGGAGTTTGGTTGTCAGAACTTCAGCAAAATGACTAAGTATTTGAGCGAGTGAAAGATGCATATGTGATCATGCAAACACACACTTACGTGACTCGATGACGAGACCACTCAAACCATCCAGACACACATGTTCAACATGACTAATCGACAGAGTAAGCGACAAACACGACACTTGTGATTGATCGTTGGTCGACTGTGATGATGCTTGCGCAATAGTGAATGTGACTCCGTGTGTGAGTGTGATAGATGTTTTCATGGTGAACACAACAAGTACACACAGAGCGAAGACTTTGAGCATGACCAAAACATGGTCATAAGCATGACTTTGACATCAACATGCAAAAACCTGGGTGAAAGGAACAAGCAGGGTGGATGCGAAGACTCACACGTGCTCATGGAATGAACCCGAGTGTGTGCAGTCATCAAGTGAAACTCTCAAGGAAGGCTCCGAACTTGGGTGCAGGCCAAAATTTTGGAGGGTGCTTGTAGTTGTTACAACATTGATAATAAGCCATAATTATCTCATGCATGCATGAAATTTTAGTTACCCAGTTGAGATTGGAGTTCAATGGCAGTGTATCATTAGTCATATAATTTTTCGAGTTCTACATGTGGTGCATGCAATCGGAGAAGGGCCTATAGGGATTGCGTAATTCTAATTAGGAATTTCCCTAATTAATAGGGGGTTAATTCCCAAGGAAACAAAGCAAGGAAATAAGAGCTTCGCAAGCAACAAAATTGGCTAAGTATTGGCCAGAGTCATCTTTTGAGGTAGTGAGATAGATTGTACTTGTGCAGAGATTGTTAAGGTTGAAGAAGCATCGTATTTTATTCTCTATTTTATGATCTATTGCAATATATAGATAGGAAGGGATTTTGAGCAACAAGCTTTCTCCTCAGCTAAATCTCTGAGCATATGTGATTGAATCTTGTCTCATGTTTGTGACTTCTCGATTAATTAATTGTTTCTACTGATGAGTAGAGTAGATTCAAGTATTTTGTTTTAGCATATTACATAAACAGTTTGAGTCTACAAGGAATTTATACACTACTTGCCTCTCTTCTTGTAAATTGATTGTGTTTATTGCATCGTTTGTTTGGGACAAGTTAATTAAATTTGAAACCTGCTTTTGTAAGCAGACTGCTTCACCAGCTCAGTCAATGGGATTATGTAAGGCTCCACCTTACCAACCATCAATAATATAGAGAAGTAGAGGTCACATTAATCACTAATAACCAATTTTTATTTTTTATTTTATTTTATGTAACATTACTAACTTAGTTATCATGTAATCATGTTCCTTCATCTATTTCAATGTAAGAGTATCACATAAGAAGTCAGGTATAACTTTCCCTTAAAATGAAATTCTAGAACACATTTCCTCTCAAGTGTAAAAGATGATAGCATGTGCTCTTTTCATACTTATAAATGAGCTCTAAGTAAGACTCGAAATAAATTCCACCATAATGCCATGTGTGAACATTAAGCTAGATCAACCTATTTGATTTCCTAGATTATGCTAAATAAGCTCCACTTATTCACTCTTGATATCATAACCACAAAACTATAATGCTTCTATTACAAAAATCACATATAAGTGTATGAGTATTAACCTACCTATAACAAGGTAACTGAGGGAAGAATATTCCTCTCTTCATCAACTAAAATCTAATAAATATGATATGTTTGTAAAATGGAATCACAAAATATATTAACCCAACAAAATTTCCAAATTCATCAATTAAAATGCCCAATCCCAGTTATTGAGCCAATGCTTAAATCATGGAAATTGTATAATGAATGTTGTAGCAAGAGAAACTACTGTTATTAATTCAAAAACATATTATTCTTCAAAAAGTGCCAAGTAAAACAATGGACCTGCATAAATTGGGCACAAGTAGTTGTTTTCTACATTCATTGAAGCACAAGAATACACCCATGAATACAAGTAGCTCAGATGAAACTTATTATGCTCATTTGCACAAAATCCTACAGAATTAGTCACTGTTAAATTGTTTCCAACCACAAGAAGCTACACCCAATAAATAGTCTATTTATAAATATCTGGTACATAAAAACTACAGTAAGTAATACTTTTACACTAGCAAATTATATGTGAAAAAACTACAACCATTCAGGTCTTTTGACAAACACTTTGCAAACATCCAATCTATAGCCATTGAGGCCTTTTGACAAACACTTTGCAAGCATGCAACCAAAAGCCATTGAGCCATTTTGTCAAACACTTGGAAACAATGAATTTAAGATTCTTATTCAACCTATTTATCTCATAAAATTAATAAATTGAGCTTCAAATGTTGGCATCTTAAAACAAGGACAAAAGAATCTTAGTCTTTCATCAAAAACTCGATAACAAG
Source organism: Pinus taeda (assembly GCA_000404065.3). Lineage (NCBI taxonomy): Eukaryota > Viridiplantae > Streptophyta > Pinopsida > Pinales > Pinaceae > Pinus > Pinus taeda. Next base: position 51,503 of record APFE030822079.1, read on the forward strand.
CGAACATATTTGACAACATCAATATGCAAAATTGCCCAAATTTACGTTCTGGGTTCTAAAACATGTTTTTTGGAATCAAATCGGGGGTTACATGACCTATTGGCATGGATACCCCCTGATGTTGTCCTAAATCATTATTAAACCACAAATAGATGCATTTTTTAAAATGTAGCAATTATGTTGATTCCAGGAATTTCATTTACAAATTATGTCAAACAGATGACATGCAAGCTTGAATCTACAACTATGTAAAACAAATAACAACATAGAATTAAATTATAATTACTTATATATTGTCTAAATGCTTTTCGAAATCATTTCATCCACTGTAAGTGAATTGAGGTCTTTGGGATTCATCAAACATTATTTTCATTTAATCATTCCTACAAACACATGGCAAGCACCCTGAACTATTGTAATACATAATGATTGAAAATTACCTCAATGACTATCTTTGAAACTCTTGGCTGCCATATTTTTTTTTGCATTTTCATTTTAGGGAATGACCTAGTGAATCCTCCAGGTATGTTTCGGGTACACATCCATTTCCTACTTTGGCAAGATGCAAGTTAACACTTATCCATGCATATTGATTACAAAAAATAATAACATTTCCCATTCATGGATTTTGTCAAACACTTTGCAAAATATCTTGAAACCCTTTCTAAAACATTCCTCTAATTACCTAAAACAAAACCATAACTCATGAAACTCTTACCCAAGTCCTTTGGAATTTCTTTATTGCAATTACCTTCATAAATATTTGGATTTCCTTTCTCAAATGCTACAATACCAAGGTTAGTACAATAAACTACACCAATAATAATTCCACAACACATTGATATCTAAACATCATACATATAGACCACTCTTACTCTTCATTTTCAACTAGCCAATAAGATTCCAGATAACAACAATAGATGCTTACAACAATTTAAATTTCTACTCTTTATTTTATGCTAAAGCTATACTGCAATTTTAGGACAATGAAAACTATACCTGGAGAGATATTCAACTCCAATCGCTGAGAATATGATCCATCTTTGATCCCTTAACCAACTCATTTGAGCCATCCTTTTTTCCACCCAACCATATCTAGGTAGAGATTCTCCCCATAGAACCCCCGAGCTGTAAGAGCTCACAAGCAGTACCAAAATACAGAAGTAGAGATATATACAAGGCAAGTTGAGGAAGATAAGTTTCACTTCCTCCCATTACCACACATGGTCAACTCCACCAAGTAGAGATACTTAGTAATTTAGTTTAGGAATTTCAAATTCATTTGGAAATCAATTAGCTACTCTCCAAGTTCCTCCCTCTCATGATTTTTTTTTTAAATGTCTCCAACTCTTTGTATTACAATGCACCTCCCCTCGCCCAATCGGGCTGTATGATGTGGCGAAGAGTGACATTATGAGACGGCGGCGCACGGATCAGGTGGAAGCAGGGGAGGTTCACGGCATTATTGCCACAGGTGAGTGGAGCGGCTGGTAGGGTAGTGGAGGTGGTCAGCAGATCGATGGAAGGGACAGGAGGGCGGCGACGAGTTCAGGGCATAATGACGCGGGTCTCGGGCACTACCACCGGAGTAAAACCATAATTGACAACGTTATACAGAGAAGACCAGAGAAGGAAGGGTGGCGAGGGAAACAATCCAAGCGGGTGGTGAAAACCGCAACGGTCAGAGGAAAATGGAGGCAGAGGGAAGCGGGAGTGTTAAAAGATGGATGCGCAGCAGTGGACTAGAAGAATAGAGCAAGAACGAAGCAGATAGGAAAGGGAAAAGGAAGATGGAGGATGAACCGCAGCTGAAAATTCCTGTGTACGAGATCTCAGAAGGGGAGAGTGAAGAACTGGAGGATGGACAGGAAAACGACGCGCAGAAGGATCGATGGAATAGTCAATCAGCAGACGGAATCGACGATGAAGAAGGAGGCAACCCTTCACAGTTTGTAGGAAGAGGCAGGGGAGGGTACAGAAGAGGGAGAGGACGCAGAGGCAGAGGCGGCCGACGGAGGAAGGATTTGGTGGCTGTGCGAAGTCGACGGGGACGTCAATGCAGTCCCAGCCCGGATGAGGAGGCAGAGCCAGCGGAAGAAGATGGGATTCGTCGGACCAGGCAAACCATAGGCAACAGAGTCAGAATAGCAGAGAAAGAGTACAGGGAGAAATCCAATCCCAAAATCAGGAGAATTATGGAACATTGGGAAGAAGAAGCCATCCAGGCCCAATCAGAAGAGGAGATGGAAGAATGGATTACCCTCATGCCTGACCCTGGTCATACCAGAGGCAGAATGACTCTTTACAAGCAGTCTCTTCACTTGTACTGGGTCATGAAAAGGCTCATGGCTAAAGCCTTGGAACAGGTAGCAATGGAGATGGCTGAGATGGCCCAGGGTATCCCGAATTTGAAGAAGGAATTGAAGAACATAGTAATAACCCTGCTCATGCAAGATAAAAGGCTGGAGGACCTGCAACAACAACTGGAGGCAAGCGGAGTATTGGTGAAGAAAGAGAAAGTTCAGCAAGCAAATCCAGAGAAACAGTGAACAAAGGCATGTTCATGATGAAATTAGGATCTGTTTAATTTTGTTTTACTTTAGTCATACAAAACTTTTATGCTTTTATATATATGCAACAGTATATAGGTAGTAATAGGGAGATAAACAAAGTGTATAAGGCATGGAAAGACCAGCTTAAAACATTCTATTTTTGGGCAGCTGTGAAAAATTATCGGTGGTCAATAAACCCGGTTTCCCTTCGGGGCGGGGTGAGACCACCCTGACTCTGTAATGTTCCTTTTTGTTAATAGAAAATGGTACCACCCAGCTTACAAAAAAAAAAAAACAATGCACCTCCCCCAAGTGAGAATACATGAGACACATATATAGGAGGAGAAACAAATTATTGTGATAAAGGAGGAGTAATATGCATGCCTTGTATTCCATTTAAATGAGTGTAACGCATGCCATTAAGGATAGGTATACATGCCTTAGTTAAGGAGATTGTAACATATGCATTAAAGAGAGCGTAAGAGGAATATTTATGACATGTCTTCAATGAGTGTAAGAGGAATATTCCATTCTTTGATGAGTGCATAAAAAGAGTGTAATGTATTATTAAAAGAGAGAGAGTTACCTAGGGCCATGAGAATCATCAAGGAGAGTTGTGAAGTAATTGAGGAGAAGAAGGCGACTTGTAATTATCTTTTAATAATAATATCATAGTCTCATAAAAGATAATAATAATATTAATAATATTGAGGATTAAGTCAATATATAACTATTAGGATTGATTAATAATAAGTTAAGTGATTTTACTTCAAGTATACTTGATTACCCATTGATTGAAGGTGATGTACTATTTTTGGAGAGTCATACTTGAGATGCTAGAAATGAATTTCTATTTTTAGAAAGTCACTCCAAAATTGTTAGAAATGAGATTTTATTAAGGAATTTTTTCCCTGAACTTCCCATGAGTGGCATTTTTCTTCTGGAGAATAATTTTTTCACATCCCTATTGTATGCATCTCCATGCCTTAGTAAATTGAGGACTCCACGCCCTGATCTACTCCAAGGATTCCAAGATTCCACATCTTGATCTTTTAAATATTTAGGACTCTGCATCCCAATCCTTTTATTATAGATCCAAGACTCCACGTATTTATCTTTCATGAATTTAGGACTTCATGCCCTAATCCTTTTATTATAGATCCAAGACTCCACGTCTTTATCTTTCATTGATTTAGGACTCCGTGCCCTAATTTCCATGGCTTCTCATCTACTTTGCTTTGAAACTTTGTGTTTCACCTTAAGGTACTGATTGTGAGCTCATACCCATCTGATGGTTCGTTGGTAAGGTCTAGTTCCAAGGCCAAGAATTGTGCATGACTTCCGCAGTCATTTTGATTTTGAAGAAATGACTTCCACAATCATTTATAATTTGAACATCCTTGTTTTCAAATAACCACGTCCCTTGTGACATCCTGATCAATACAAGGTTAAGCATATATAATCATACAAATCATGTATCATGACTTTCATAGACATTTATAATTTGAGCATCCTTTTTTGGAAATAACCACATCCCCTATCACATCCTGCTCAATACAAGATTAAGCATATATAATCATAAAAATCATGTATCATCCATAAATCATAATTCACATAACCATGATCATCCATGGATCTATGTGTATTAATCTTGAATTACCATCCATGTCATACACCTATGTCCAAACTAGGATGCCAAAAGAGAAAACATCGATAATATGTTTTAAACAAAATAAGTTCTTATACACACAACCATAAATATTATCATAAGAACACAACAACCAGGTGACCCAAACGAGGTTTATAGCATATAAGCACATACATAAGTTTGTCATACATAATAGTATATCATTATATTAAAATCACCCTCTCTAAGTGTCACAAAGCTAACCTTGCCAAGGTGGGACGCTATAGATTGGTATTTTAACCTTCTCCAATTCTTTCTGAATATTGAAAGAATGTACTTCTTTTGCTGCTTTCGTTTGCTCCTCCTCTGTTGGTTTCTCGTTTTGAATGTTCTGCCGACTCACCATAAGCTACTGAACTTGCTTCTCCTGACCCACTTTTATCTATTATCTCTTGTAAATTTCTCCATGTTGAACTGAAATTGTTCTAAGAGGATGCTTTCCCTTATCATTAGATTTCTAAACAAGCCGCTGGGCTGGATGTTTGGAATGTTCTTCCACTTGATCCCAAGTCCTTGATCTCTTTCTGAACCTGAGGTCATATTTTTTATGTAATTCTGCATCATATATGTAAATTTCTTACAATATTCATCAATTTTGTTCTTCATCCACTACAATTTGTGACTCAGGATCTAAATCCTCATCATATATTTCCTTACCTTCTTCCTATGATAGAGTAGAATATTGATTTTCCTAAATTTAAGAGCTTCTTCCACCGCTTATTTAGGTTCATCTTCAATATACAGAGGAGGCTGCACCTGATCTTGGTCTTTCCTTTCCCTCTGCATAATTTGCAATAGTGGTCTCCTAAATTGAGGATTAAAGTTTCTATTCTACCCCTTGCTGAATTTTCCTTGGAGGATTTTTATTTTCAAGTTCCATCTTCACTAATTTATTAGACAAATTTATAATGACCTTTGTCATCTCATCCATCTTCTGTTCGTGTTAATCCTTCTGCTTTTTGGGGGTCTTGCTTCTTCCTTTCCCTTCTTCTTTTCTATTTGTTCAGATTTTGGTTTTAATTTTCCTATTGTAGAAAAATTTGCTTCAATTTCCAATGCATAAGTTTGGATTTGATCTAGGGTGGAAGATCGTCTTTCTCTCAATGTGAAACCAAAATATGACTCAAAGGCTCTTGCAAAAAATACATTTTCACCAACAAGAGGTGGTTTTACCTCTAAGGGAAGATTGTTATAAAGTTTGTTAAACCTTTTAATAAATTCAACCACTTCTTCATTTGGCTTCCTTTTAATTGCATTCAATTCTGTCAAAAAATACCCATGATATTTCTTCTCTCCCATCTTTATATAAAGGTATTTTCCAATTTCTCCCATGTATTGATTGGATTTGATGGGAGGGCCTTGAACCATTTTCTGGCTTCTCCATCCAACGATTGCACAAATAACCTCATTACCACATCCAGACACTCCACATTAAGATTTTTCGCAAAAGCACAGAAAGTTGCTACATGTTTTTTAGCTATAATCTCATCTTCTCTTGTGAATCTTGGCAACAACTCCAAATAGTCTTAAGGCATTGCATTCATGGGCTAGGGAAGATTTAAAGGAGCATATCGATTTAAAAGAAACCTTGGAATCACCATATTCTGGCTTAGAAATGGCTTAGAAATGGCTTAGAAATTGAAGGAATAGCTTGATATGAGGCAAAAAAATCAACAATTTTTTTCTCTTCAACTTCTAAGATTGCTGGAAAAGAAAGAGAAACAAACTCAAAAGATCTTTCTTCAAGAGTAGGCTCAGGAAACAAGGACTGAGGAGGAATAAAACCCTCTTCAGAGAAATCCAAACTTTTTGTGACTTCTTATGGGTGAGAAACTCTAGTATCTTGGGATAAAGAACTGGAACCAAGAGTAGGCAAATTAGGAATTGGGGTTTTTAGAGATTGTTTTTCTTTCCAAACCCTTCGGGAAACAAATCATTCAGGGTTAGGTAAATCTAGGGTTTTTTTATGTGAAGTGTTTAGCCTTGTTTTAGGTCTTCTTTGAGCCAGGACTACTACTTTTATTCTCACTTGGTGACAAAACTCAGCCAACACACTTTCTCTGCTCACTAGACAAAGAAGTGGTTTTCAAAAACCCGGGTAAAAATAACTTCGTTCTTCACTCCCCAACAACAGTGCCAAAAGATGTTGTAACCCTAGAGACAACCTCTGTCAGATAAGAGGTCAGTGCCTAAGATATCTGTACAAAATGGTAAAAGACTTTGTTTGTTGTCCCATTATGATTATTCAGAGATATGTTATACAGGGAATGTAAAGAAAAATCCTTGGATAAATATATCCTTTCTAGATGGCTACATTGTCCGTGAAAATGATTTCAAAGTTGTAGTAAGGTGAAAGAATGAAATAGTGGAAGATTTAGAATAGAAGGTTGCAGTTGCAGAATAGTTTATTTTAAATCTTAGCAGAAAATCATGAAAGATTCATAAAATGAATGTATGGAAATATGGAGCGCAATTTAAGGTTATTTAATTAAATTTTACAGGTACTGTGAGCTCTCTCCAAGCAAAGTAAATTTGTATTACAAAAAATAACCAACAACTTCTTTACACATTTCCAAGAGAAGAAGGACAAATAATGATTTATAGTAACAAAGGAACACATATCATATTCAGAAGGCAGTTGGAACCATCCAGAAAGCTTTATTATATCTCCAAGAAACAATGAACACATTACACAGGAATTTTCTCTCTGAAGTCGAAAATTCAGAACCCCAAAAATGGTTCCTCAATGTCTTTTTGTAGAAACAATACAATAATGACATTTAGAAAAACTGTTAACTACCATAAACTAATTTGAACTACTTTCCAAAACTACTCTAAACCCTACTTGGTCCTTATGAGGACTCAAACTTAAAAATTTAAAATACTTTGATTTAAAATTACAAAATACAATTTTTTTTTTCAAAATGTCTCTTTTTCTAGAATAAAACGTGTGGTTGATTTTCATTCGATCACTTGCAATCCTTGTGTAGGCTCGCTTGAAGAAATTACAGATTCCATTGCTTCGGTTGGTGACAACAATACTCAACATTTTTTCCACACTGTGAACTATTAGGCGACTTTGGATTTGGAGTTGGCGACCTGGCAAGTGCAGTTCGAAGTCGGTACGCTATGGAACAATCAACAAATAAAATGAATTTGGTGAAAAAATGAGGTTTATAAAGAAACAATGGAAAAAAAGAATTAGTAAATGCTGACAAATGTATGACATGTTGTCGTAATGGTGACGTGAGGAAGGATTGTTATAGACATTTTTGGGCACTTGAACCCCAATCACAAATGTCCATAAACTGAGGGCTCCTGAGTCCCTAAAAGTGTTGCTTCACTGCCTAAAGGAACAAGGTCAACTGATTACATCATCTCCCAGAAGTTCTCCACAGAAAACTGCTCATAAATGGTCAAAACTGGACCATACTGAAAGCTCAATGCAGAGGGTGTAATGCATATCACCTTCCCAATGTACAGGGTGCGATGCATACTAATTTTCTCCTCTGTAGGGTGCGATGCATACTAATTTTCTCCTCTATAGGGTGCGATGGTCGGGAATGGACAAATGGCAGGAACAAAAATGTGAGGTGGAAGATCATGGAATCTTCCAGAAGCTTCCCCTCTGAAACTTGCCACTCCATTTTTGACCAGGGATGAGTAAGAGATCATCATTCTCCAAGTGGAAGTAGGAACTATCAGAGAGAGGACACTAATAAAGATCCCAAAAGATGACTCACCTCTCTATAATCATCTATATATGGATCCCTCATCACAGAGATCTAGGGGCTCGAATTTTGTAACTTATAGAGAAGTGTTGTTGGTATTCTGGTGTACATTCACAGTGTTGGGTGATTTTTCTTTGCTTGAGGTGAAGAAGGGCTTCTTA
>APFE030822082.1:1438-25602 GCA_000404065.3 Pinus taeda
AGAACCCCCCAGAAAATCCAAGTGAGTCTAGCCGACGTCTGCTCCAAGTACAGTGGGATCTTCCTGCCACCGTCACCTTAGGAAGAATCCTAGAGAATATGGTCACTGAGGTTACCAACAGAAACAAATATACCTAGGGGAATAGTCTACGATCTGATACGCACGCAAGGGCAGAGTAGCAAGCTCAATCCCCTTGAAGGCTCCTCGACATAATCCAAGGTTTACCAACAAGTGACCCCAGGCTCCTCGATAATGGTTAATCTGAGGTTTACCGTTTGTAATACGTGAATATCTAGCGTTGTTCCCAATGAGGAAGGATTGATTCCCACACTGATTCGGACACGATCTCGTGCTTCTCCTTTAAGAGGAGATTTCCCAGAGCATATATGCAACAATCGGATTTCTCTCCTACTGCAAGATACAGCTACTTGTTTGTTTTACTATCTTGAAGAGTTAATTACTCCCTACTCCAAGATACTAGCCTAAGCTATGTTGGTGTATTAGATCCCTAGAAACAAAAAATTTGCTAGATTGATTTTATTTTAAGTGTGATTTTTATTGGCTTTTGATTAAGTCAAGAGGTGATGGAGATGAAACTTGTGGTGTAAAGACTCGACTCAAAATCACTACAAAAATGCACTTAAGATGATTAAACGATATTTTCTCTTCAATGAAGTTCTAGCTAGGAAAGAGTTGGAAAATGCAAATACTTGAAAACACAAATCTTTCTTAACAAACAAATCAAAAGAAGAGTATTTGTTCCAATGCACTCAAAACGAGACAACTAGTTATTTTCACAAGAATTCCCTTTTTCATTCGAACACTCAAATGCTACCAAGACAAAAATTTTCAAAAGAGATCTTTCATATTTTATAAAACATTTAAAACTATGACTAAAGCAAATCTTTGAGAAAACTATGAATAAAGCAAACTTAAGATCTACAAACTATGAAAACCTATTTGAATTAAAAGCTCACAAAATGTCTTTTCAAGGATGTTTTACTTGGTTATAAGCAAACCAAGGACCAATTTGTCCAGAATCACAAATAAGTCAAGAACAACCATTTTTTTTTTCTTTTTAAAAATGAAAATCCAAACTTTCAATCACAAGCTTTTCGAAGTTTTGTAAAGAGAAAAATCAAAGCGGATTCCTCAACAAGGGGAGATTTCGTAAATGGTCAGACTCATAAGAAGGCTGATAGACACTAAGGTGATCTGAAGTCCCTACAGCTTATAATCTCAGAGCCACTACACAACCAAACCGAAAAACAAACCCAACAAGCAAAACTCCTAGGAATTTCACCTAAAACCTTAATGCTAATGAAATTAAACCAAGGAAATATTTCAACCAGTCACATGCAGGTTTGGGCAAAGGATAATAACTACAAAATCAAGATAAAACTAATTTAAAGAGTAAAATTCAAAATTTCAAAATTTTAGCAGAGTACGTAGGTTCAGAGTTTACACAGGTGCGTGTACGCTCTGTGCACAAAGTAATGAGTCGATCTTGCGGACAAGATAGAAATTCCCAAGTGGAGTCGCCATTTTGTCACGCGGAATGAGTCGATCTTGCGGACAAGATAGACCTTCCTAGAATATAAAGAAGACCTAATGACAAGCAAACCAACCAGACACTATCTTTCTCTAAATGTGCTTTTATAAATAATGGAAAACAAGTGTGTTTAGGCCTACCTTATGTCCAACGCAAGTTTGGGGATGCCTTCGTTCCTTTGATCCAAGTAAGTTCCTTTGTCGCAAACCTGCAAACACAAACAAGGAAAACGATTAAATAGCACCTGAATAACCAATATTATAAAACATATTTAACATGAAACTCAAGGAGTCCATGAAACAAATAACATGAGATACTTGTTGAGAAAAATGAGCCTGATTGTATTAATTCAAAAGAACTTTACAACCTTTGTCTTGACACTGTACAAGCTCCTCCCAGGGTCCAACAAGAAGTATCCTCTACTTTGACAAGCTTCACTCACTCCCCAAATGAAGCCAAAAAGGTATGTGATCTCTCCTCTTAAGCTCAAATAGGAAGTCTTGATTTCACCAGCATTTACCCTAAAAAATGTTCAGCTTCTAACCTCCCTAGCCACTAACTCAATGCCTCAATTTATAGTGCAAATGGAGGGCAGTTACTAGGTCCTCCTTCAAAGGGATAGAATCCTCCTTCAAAGGGATAGAATCCTCCTTCAAAGGGATAGAATCCTCCTTCAAATGGATAGCTCCTCCTAACAAGGGATAAGCTCCTCTTTTGGGATGCATGAACCACTTGGAGCAAACAATCCACGTCAAAATTCCTTCTAGAAACCTCTAGAATTAACCCAAAGTGAGTTTTTTAAGATAAAAATTGCGCCTTTTGACTTTCACAGGGGTACACACCCTCCCCTTTACATACAGAGCGTATAACTACGCAGATACTCTGAACAAAAGGTGCGGGCCCACAGGCAAAAGTGAGAGAAAGTGCGGAACCAGAGTTACATTGATTTTTTGATGTCTTTCTCTCATTTCCAAAGCTTATATTGAAGAGCTGAGGTCTGAGACTTGCTTAGGAGGCTGGTATAGGTGGTGATAGACCCATACCGACTACAAATAATCAAGGTGACGATATTTTTGTGTAACAGGATATAATCTAGCAACTTGGATAGTGGATCCACCCCCTCGGTGTCTCTATCCTCCATGCCCTCTTCAACCTCCAAATCTACCACTTTCCCCTTCTCTTTTGCACTCAGTTTGGCTTTCTTCTGGGCCTAGGTAGCTGCATGCTTCCTTGGTGACTCGTGCACCAGCATGGGCTTCTTTTGCTTGTCCTAGGTGACCTTGACGTCATAGGCACTACAGTTGGAGTCTCCATGCTCATCACCTCTGGAGAAACACCCTCAAAGGCGACAAATCCTCTAGTACTAGCAGCCTCTCTGGGTCTGGACATTGTGCTGAGAATGAACCGCTGAGTATCCTATGGTAACTTATCAAAGACAGAACTAGCGACAAAATCAGCGTAAACCCGAGGATTCATAAACAAACGATAACTAAAAACTGAAATTCTAAGAATGCAAAGTGTTTTTCACTAGATAGCCACACATGATTTATAGACTAATTTGAATTCAAATTCGACTGTTCCCCCCAAAATCCATCCATAAATGCTAAATTGGTGACAGATTTCCAAAATTTCACTCTTAAATTCAGCCTTAAATGTCGCCCCCCCGCTCCTCTTAACCCTCTTCTGGCAGTCAAATCATGAACAGTGACTATAACAGTTACTTTCTAGCTACGTTGCGCAGTCTCTCCCCCATAATGCATCTCCCTTTGCATTTCTTCTGGTACTGTGACATCATTCGTTTTTGCGTAGCCCCCCTGTTGCGCAACTCTTCAAACCGAGCAGTGTATTTTATAGTCTCACGCCTCCTTATAGTTTTCTGGAGCACTAAGACTATGCTACCATCATGTAGTCATTGGGCTGTGTCCCCAGTGTATTGCTTCAATCGACTTCCATTTACCCTTCCTGGAAATGGTTCTCCATTCAACTTCACAAGCTGAACTGCTCCACCATCTATAATCTCTTTAATAACGTATGGCCCCAGCCAGTGCATCTGAAATTTGCCTGGAAAATTATCAAACTTACTATCATATAATAAAACTAAATCATTTACCTTGAAGGTGCGCAGTTTGATATGTCGAACGTGCCAAGATTTTTCACGTTCCTTCTGAACCTGCTAATGGAATCCAGCCAAAAACCGATCTTCTTCGAGCTCCATTAGTTGTGCGAGCCTCCATTCTAAGGCTTCACGATCTGTCATTCCTTTGAAAGTCGTTATACATAGACTAGGCACAATATATTCCATACGCATGACAACTTCCACGCCATAGACCAACCTAAAAGATGTCTGACTAGTAAGATTTTTACAAGTAGTTATGTAGGCCCATAACATTGCTGGTATCCACATGATAATTTGGCTGTGCATTGCAAACCTTCATTAGAGCATTCCCCAATATCTTATTAAAAGCCTCAATAGTTCCATTGGCCTGAGGATGGTATGGCGTACTCTTCTGATGGTAAACCTGGAACTCTTCTGTCAACACGCTGATCATTTCATTGAGAAAATGCATATCATGATTGCTCATGAATACCTTCAGGAAACCAAACCTGGTCAACACAAGAATTTCGTATTTTTTGCCACTGTATAGTCCTTCACAAGATGCGCCTCTGCCCATCTGGTCAAATATTCAGTTGTGGTGATGATATACCGTGCACCCGTCTTCTTTCCTGGAGGCTGAATTGGTCCCACAAAATCAATTGTCCATTTCTCAAATGGTTGTAATGACACAAGCGGATTCAAAGGTAGCTCATTCCTCCGCGATGGCCTACCCATTCTCTGACATGCATCACATGCCCTATAATATGCTTTAGAATCCTTATGCAACATCGACCACCACAACCCAATGCGCAAAATCTTTTGCGTTGTTTCTTTTCCTGCATAATGCCCTCTTGCAACTCCTCAATGAGCCTAGCGAGGATACTATTTTGTTCAAAATTAGGCACATATCATCGTAGTATTTCATCTAATCCCATCTTATACAAATGGCTTGCAATAACTGAAAATTATGTCGCGTGCACCACCAATTCTTTCTTCTGCTGACTGGTGTATCCTTTTAGAGTCATCCTTATAGTCAGAAAGTTGATAATATCGGCAAAGTGATTAACCACTACATGTACCATGAAGCGTTGTGTGTCCAACAAACCTTCCTACAAATTGGTATGCTCCTCCCCTGTTTCAATGCGCGACAGATGGTCTGGACCTGCATTTAACCTTCCTAGCTTCACAATCACTTTGAAATCATACTCCTGAAACAACAAAAACCATCTGCATATTCCCCCCCCGCAACACAAGCTAATTGACTAGATATTTCAATGCAGAATGGTCTGTGTACATCTTGAAATGCCCGCCTTTGAACTTCTGGAGCATGTACACCATAGCCAAACCTTTGCGCTCTGTCATCGAATAATTCTTTTCAGCCTTAGACAACTTCTTGCTAGCAAATGCTATAGGATGATCCAGTTCTCCTTCACTAGCCTATGTCAGCATTGCTCCTAGTGCAATGCATGAGGCATCTACATGCACATGGAACTCCTTCTTCTAGTCCGAGAAGACTAGAATCAACGCGGTGACCATTTTCTCCTTCAGTACATCCAGGTTGCGCTAACATTCTTCATCCCAACAGAATGTAGCATCCTTCTTCAGTAACTTTTGCATAGGCGCGGTAATCTGAGCATAAATTTTGATGAACTTATGATAATATCCAGTATGGCCCATGTTGGAATTTCTAATTCTATCTATTAGAAATCCTTACTGTACTTTATGATTTATTTCTTCCTACTTGTTCTGATAATTAACAATTTATTTATCATGTAAATATTGAAAATAAATACGAATATAGTCTCAAGACATACAGATCATCAACTGAAGGAAAAACAAGCAAACAAGTGACACTGTTATTTTTGGACTAATGTCCCCGAAAAAACCCAATGCGGGAAAACCAATGCAACTATCTAAGAGTTTTATTATTAAGCAGTTTCAAAATAGAATTTGGGTGCCAGAAATGGATCACCCAACAAAGAATGACCTCGACAGTAGTACCTGTCAGTCGGAGACAGATATTAGCCCAATCTACCCCACGAAATCTCCTAGCGTCAACCTCTAGGGCCTGTATCAGCCTCCCTAGCCCAGTATCTACCCAGTGTCGGCCTCTCTGGCCTAGAGTTAGCCTCTCTGGGCTCTACATCATCCTCTGGAGCCTCTGTGTCTCCCACGCTGGCCCTCCTTAGGCTCTGCACAACTTCTGACTACCTCTGCGTGGCCTTTGGTTGGCTCTGCATCAACCCTCTCCCGGCTTCTACGTTGATGCTTCAGGTACTATCTCTGCCTCTCTGCTACTGCATTCACTGCCCCTCAGCTACAACTCTGATCACTCCTTCGATTTCCTCAGCAAGCCCTGCCACAAAAAATTGAATTCTTGATTAAATCGGTGTGTTCTCCAAGTGACACTTAAGCCTCCTCTTATACTTTTCTCGTTGACAATTCAACGACCGAGATTAAGTCCCTAATCAACGGCTAAGATTAGGCCTGGCTTGATCCATGAAATGTGGACCATTCTAACTCAGTTTTATATTAATTCAAATTAATATTTTATTTTCCCTAAGTTTAGACATAGGGACTCCATTAAAAATATTAATTATTTTAATATCTCCCAAACTGGTTAGATTCTTCCCAAACCATTTCTATGTATTGGAGATCTCATGTGCTTTAGCCTGTCCACCAATTTTTGTGGATACATCACATTTGATGCTACCCAAATCAACGTCCCAGCGTAGCGAGCAACTGTCTAACACTTCTTGGGGCTTTCAAATTGATTATGACCGCAATCTTAGCAGGGTCCACCATAAGTCCTTTCCTACATACCACTTGACCCGACAAGATCCCAAAAGGGGCACAAATCAAACATTTCTTCAGGTTTAGCACGATCTGATACCTTTAGCATGTATCCAACATTAAGCGCAGGTTGTCTTCATGGTGCTTGACTAGCCCCAACATTGTCCAGTCACCAAAATAGACCTCCAAGAATTTGTGAATGAACTCTTTGAACATCACGATGACCACACGCGAGAAGATCGTCGGCGCATTCTTAAGTCCAAAAGGCATCGCTGTATACTGGAAACATCCCCACTCTATTGCAAAGGTGGTCTTACTCCTGTCTTCTGGCGCGATATTTATCTGATGGTATCCAGAGAACCCATTAGTGAATGAATAGGCCTCTTACCCGCCAACATTATCCAGTACTTCATCTGTGAATAGAGTTGGAAAAGGATCATGAACACGAGCATCATTAAGCTTCCTGAGATCTACGCATATCATTATTTCATCCTTCTACTTCTTTTCCTGAATGACCATTGGACTCACCCAATCAGATTCCTCCACTGGTTCAATAATACCCGATGCGAGCATCTTGACCAACTTGAGGTGAAGATTTTCCTTGTATTTTGGATTAATACAATATGGCCTCTGCTTAACAGGCTTCGCGTCCAATTTCAAATTTATTTTCATCACTCCTAAATCACCTATGATGCCTTTCAAGTCCAAAATTTTGGTATGGAATAAATCCTGATATTCGTGCAGCAACTCAGTGACTTTATCTACTGTAGCATCATCTCAGTAATCCCCTATCTTCACAAACTTTTGTTCCACTTGTGTACCAATGTTTACTTGCTTAGTTTTTAGTAGCATGGTGATGTTGGGGTTCTCTATCTGTGGTCCCTCTACTTCGTGGTGGCCTTCTACTTCAGGGATGTTAATATTCCTTGGATCTTCATCTTCTCCTTCAGCAGTCATATTATATCGTTCTTGCGCATGGTGTAGTTAGGTGCTCCAATCCGGTTGAATAAATTCCAAGGGATCCTGTGAAATTTTGAAGATCGTTGCCTTAACCTCTTGTAGCGCTTCATCAATACTTTGGAATCCATATTCAAAGTTGAATGTCCTCACAAATCCTTCTCTTAAAATATCCCATTCCACGATGTTGTGGCAGAGCTCTGTTTCTAAATACCAATTCATAGGGATTACATCCAGAGTGTGACAGAATAAATGCACCCATTCTAGCTGCAGCTCCGTTCCATAAACCTTATTCCACTTCACAAAATGATAGCGTGGGTCATTTCTCCCATTGTACTTTTGAGTCAACCGTACCTTGGGGTGACCATATCACATCCTCATCATCCTCCTATAGTCATGCCATTCTTCAAAACTGTCTCTATACATACCCCACCACTATGTAGGCATAGCACGTAGCACCAAATCCAATGCTTGGAAGTGATGCTTCTGACGCACTTCCCTTTCAAATGCATCCATAAATTTATCTACATCAGTTAGACCATCATAATAAGGCAAACTTCTTAACTTGAATGATACACAGTGCAACAATTTAGTCATCATATTATAACACAGCGTAGATACTTGGTGCAACCTATTCTGCCAGTGCTCCAATTCTTTGTCTGAATCTGATGTACAAGAGCTTTCACAATCCCATGCGATTTGTCCATTGGTTGTCAGATTAATGCAATATTGGTCTTGCACTATTATCTTATATATTTGGTCCAAATTGTCGTCGTTTTCCTCATAGTTGCGGACCCATTCAGTATAGCGCGGTCCTTCTGCAAGTTTTCCTTTCAAACGACATTGTCCGCTTCTTCAAATTGATGACCCCATTCATGTCAATAGCCCAATAAATTCCAAGGAGCACGGGATATGAATTGTTGTCATCAACAATTTATATTACTTCAAATTCAACCAACGCACTTGCACCTTCTATATCTATGGTCACCCCACGCAATCTCCCCATAGGGATAACCTTTTGTTGATTTGTCATTCTTAATTGAATCAGAGACCACTGCAGTGCAGGCCTCCCCATTCTTTCCCAAGTCTATTTAGGCAAAACATTAACATACAACCCCAAATCCAAAATAACTTGATCCAACTCATAATCTCCTATTTTCTCAGTAAGCCTCATCTCCCGCACTATTCTCATCTTATGTTTGCCGATATTTCTGACCGCGTGGTGCCCATCAAAAGCATTATCCCTACCAGCACCCTTGTTTCTCAACTCATGTAATCCTTTCATAGCCCTGCTGTCGCGCAACAGTTTCATGCAAGTCTCCAAGAAAGTAGTAAGCATGGAGGGGTCAAATTTTTCAGATAGCCTATCCTGACTTCCTGAGGTAGAGGCTTCAGTGAAGCTTTTCTTTGCTTCCATGAACATTTCCTTTGCATGCTCTAGATCAAAGCCAACTTATTTTTCTAGAGCCTTGCAAACCCATCCACCTTCTTAAGGTTGTTTTCTCTTATCGTCACCAGTCGTCATACCACTTCGCAACATGATATTCACATTGGGATCCTCTTTGTGAGGCTCAGCCCTCATCATTTGCAGGTTCTAGGTAGATTGTTGAGGTTGCGTCTTCTTCTCCTGCATTTTATCTATCAATATAGGGTATTCTTCTATCGTGTGGTCAAATTGAGTACAATATCGGCATGATGGGCATGTCTGGCTCATACACTCATACGCGTAGTGTCCTGAAACTCCTCAATTATAGCAAACAATTTTCCCTTGACCTCTCCGAGGTCCTCCTCCTCCTCGGCCTAGTCTGCATCCATGATATCCTCCACGCGCTCCCCTTACGCCTTGATCCAAAGGCCGAGTTTCTATTGAAAGATAGCACATCACAGGGTGAGCCCTATACTTGGCCTAGCTTGAGCTTTCGGCCTCAGGGGCATTAGCCCTCCTCCTGCCATATAACTCACGAAGACAGGGCAATGATCCTTATCATGCCTCTGGCTTTTACAATTGAGGCACCAAACTTCTTTGCGTACCTCTAGCTGAGCCGCTTTCTCCTTTTTCAAGATCTGAAACTCCAAGCGGAGGTTCTGCAACTCCACATGAATCTGTTGAACTCCCAACATCGTGTCCTAGATAGGTGTCTCATGTAATCGCATTACGATCTCCAGTGCTTCCACTTGAGTCCCTATCTTTTGTTGTGACAAAGCAATCCTTAAGTGAGGTAGGAGCGTGGCTATAAACCAATTGCAGTGCTGACTATCTGTGAGATTCATATTGGCTTCATGGATTCTACACTTCAGTCTCAGATCCAGCTCCCAGGGTGTTTTGCCAATCCTCATCATGATTTCTTTGAACCCCACCACTGATTTCGTTTCGGATTTAGGCCTACTGAATTCCTTATTCAAAGCAGTCTAAACGTCCACTAATGATTCCAATGGATTATTAGTGCAGTACTTAATGTACCACGTCAACACACAATCATGTAGAGCAATAACGAACTGCACTTTCTTCATATGATCATCTATAATATTCTGTGTTGTCCACACAACCTTTGCAACAAACCAAAATTGGTTTGGGTCCTCATTTCCCAAGCCCTTGAAAATGAGCAACTTCATTGTATTCGACATGTTGAACTGTGATGGAGGTGGTGGTGGTGTGGATGAAGGTGTATGCTGTGGGGGTGAAGATGGAGGTGGTGTGGGAAGATGAGGTATTCGTGGAAAGCCCTGTTGTATCAACTGTACAACACTTCTCGGTGAGGGTTGTACCACTCCCTCATCGTTGATCGAAGGAGGTTCTATCAATGGACTGTATTCAAGACTTGCTCTCTCTGGATATCTAAAGAATCATCCACTTCGCATAGATCCAAACATCAAGGCAGTGGCATAACCCCCACTTTTCACACAAGAGCATTTTAATCCATGTATTCAAAGATCTCAAATACTTACCTTGTGGTCCCTTGAAAAAGCATCACTCTGCTTCGTTGTAATTAACTGAGCTACCAACTACAAATTCTGTCACAAATCCTCATATGACTCGATCAAGCTAGTGATCGATAGCGCACACGAGCTTATCTTCAGAAGCTTCAAATCTCCACACTAGCTCTGGGGTCCACATTGTTGGTTCGTCAAGCCTCCACCTTTCTTGGTCGTCTGCCAATTTAGCAAACCACTCGTATAGTTCAATCAGAAAGGTGCAGAAGAAGATCTCATGTATTTCTGTGTACAAATAGTTGTCCAACCACTGTTCTTTCTTAAGGTGTGGATTGTTGTTTTCTTGCACCGCGAATTCGTGGATCTTTCTATCCAACCAGTCCTCAATCTCTTTATTGGTCAAATTTCAGTGATACGACATCATACATCTCTTTATGCAGATCTCAGTCCTAACAACGGAACCATTTGTTGGCTTAGTGGGTCTTGGCCCAGGTTCAGATTTAGTTTCGGTAAACAAATCCCTACACTACTGGCCCTTTCGGCATCAATCCGCGGAGCACGGACTGAAGTTTCGGCCGAAGCAGTATTGAGGGATGTTGGAACCAAGTTTCCGCACCCAGAGATCAATGTAATATTGTTTTATGCCCTAAATTTGTCTTCGCGCAGATCAATAAGCCTTCAAGGCTTATCGATGTAACTCCCTTTTATCAGCCTCTAAACCTCTGCGAAGGTCTACAACTATCTTTTGCAGACCCTAAATAGCTGAATCCGCTACTTTCGCGCATTAAAGATTATTTATAACCCAATAATTACTCAGATCAGCTTAATTGTTTGATAACTTCAACATACAACAAGATAATCTTTACGTAAACAGTTAACAGTAATTGCATTCATATAATAGTATAAATCGTGTAAAATCACACATCAATACATCATTATTTCATCAGTCCAACATTCATCATAACATAAAACACATTCATTCATAACAGAAGTAAATAGGCAAGACACAAGAATTTCTGCAATAATCTTCGTTATTAATACTCGGTTTAGCTTACAGACTCAAGACTTCCCTGCGCACTCAGCTACAAGGGTCCATGCACTCAACTACAGACTCTACTCTAGGCCTTTGTGCACACAATTGCAGAGTATTTCTTCTTACTCTTCTTCGCTAACTCTTTAGACATCTCCCATAGACCAAACTTCATTACCTGCCTTTGACATCCTAAGACACACCTATTTATACAATCCCATTGTCTGCAGACCATGGGTAGATCCTCAAAAAGCCGACTCAATTTACATAAAGAAGGGTAAAATCTTTTATGACTCTTTAATTATCTACACGTTCTGTGACCACAAATTGCAGAGACTTTACATATTTATACCACAAAACTTGGGCTTTTGCCCCAAAATTGACCCTCTGGGACTCCATCCCAATAATGATGAATGTTATGTTGGGATTTTTTTTCTTAATGATTTTAGATATAGGGTTCCTTACACTATCCCCTCATCCCCATGAATTTACCTAAAATTTTAGGGGTTTCTCTAGACATCCCCATGTATGTTTCCTCTCTCCCACACTTATACATCTTAGGAACTTGGTGGAAAACTAAGTCTTTGCATTTCTTTTATACAATATGAAGAAATATATGAAATTCCAATGTTTTATATAATAATAATAATAAATGTTACATTCAAATTAAAAAAAAAAAAAAAGCTATTGTTTTGATATACAACATTAAGATTTAAGCATAAAATTATATTAATTTTTAGAGTAGAGTGTCATATAAAAATTTCTAGACTTGAAAGGTAGGACATCAAATTCCAATCATGCATAGAATGACATTGCTTAATAACAATATATCATTTTATTTTTAAAAACCATTAATATACTAAAATTTTCTACATTTGAAAAGTAGGACATCAAATTTCAACCATGCATAAAATGAATTGTTAAAGAACAAGATATCATTTTAGTTTTGTATTCTAGGAATATACCAAAGCTTTAGGAAGCTTGATAAAATAGTTGTATATACTAAGGGATTATTTAAGAATTTGAAAAGGATAACTAAAGAATTTGAGAAGGAACAATTGTGTACATTAAGAGATCAACTAAAGAATTAAAATTTGAACATTAGATGAAATGAGTATTTAAATTAGAACTTCTCATAAAAAATTCTTAACTTGTGAGGTAGGATATCAAATTTCAACCCTACATAGAATAACCTTGTTTAATAATAGAATACCATTTTAGTTTTCCAACCCAGGAACATATTAAGGTTCTTAGGAAGCTTATAAAACAAATGTGTACTTTAAGAGATCCTTGAAGAATTTGAGAAGGACAAAAAGAGCAAGTTGTTCCACATAAATATCAGTTACTTTTCGTAATTCCAACATGATAGGAAACATGTATGTATAGAGTTTCTCTTTTGTTGTTTCTTCAATTATTTTAAGGATTAGCTCTCAAAATGACTAAACTATTGTAACAAATTTACTTCAAAAGAATTGAAGAAGAAACACAATAATTCACAAAAGTACAATCATAACACACATAAACACATTGAATTTTTTATATACCTAGGGGGGTAATATGGGGTACCGAGGGAGGTACCCAAGGTAATAATGTAATAATGGGATGGGCCATAGTAATAAATAAGGTGGTTAACCCATGTCATGTAAGGGACCACAAGTAGTTAATAATAATGTAAGGGGCCCATGGTATTAGTTGATGGTATGAGGAAACCATGGTAATGATGCATGGTATTGTATGTATGAGGCCTATATAGAGGCTAGAGACTCCACATGGAGAGATATGAAGAGAATTATTATTGTATGAACAGGCATATGGCTTGTGGAGTATTCTCCTTCCTTAAGAAGTGAATGTATGGTGTTGCCCTACCATAAGGTTTTGATCAATAAAGAATCATTTCATATTATTTCTCGGTTTATTTGCATTATCTTATATTTTCTTATCAGATCTATAATATTTCTGGGTTAGATCTACAACAAGTGGCATTAGAGCTACAACAAGTGGTATCAGAGCACTTTCTTGGGCACAAAAGTGGAGAATTTTTTTACTTTTTGCAGGATTTCAAGGGCGGCGAGTTTGCAGATCAGATCTGTACTTTTGGTTCAAGATCTGCAAAATATGATTGCAGATCTGTATTCTTTGTGAAAAAATAGCCAATTTCAAAAAAAATTCGGTCAAATCGGAGTCCGGATGAAGGATATCTACAACAAGTGGTATCAGAGCTACAACAAGGTTACAGGTCCACCATTGAAGGGATAGAGTCCTTCTGCAAGGGGATAAGCTCCTCACATCAAGGGGTTAGCTCCTTAAGGAATGGGATGCATGCACCCTCAAGGACCAAACTTGCCAGCGCAAGATTCCCTCTAGAAGCTTCCAGAATTGACTCAAAGGGATTTTTTAAGAATAAACTTGCGTCTTTTTAACTTTTATAGGGTTTCGCACCCATACACGCAGATACAGAGTGGCCAAGTGCGCA
The DNA here is from genome assembly GCA_000404065.3 of Pinus taeda. NCBI lineage: Eukaryota > Viridiplantae > Streptophyta > Pinopsida > Pinales > Pinaceae > Pinus > Pinus taeda. Next base: position 15,270 of record APFE030822082.1, read on the forward strand.
GGGGACATGACCAGTGGGTGCGGCACCACAAGTAAGGCTAAGAGAAAGTGTGAAACCAGAGTTTTAGATATTTTTAAGGACTTCATCTCATTTTCAAGCTTGATATGTAGAGCTGAGGTTTAAGACTTGCAAAGGAGGTATGTATGAGTGGTGATATATTCATATTGATTACAGAAATTCATGGTGACAATTTTTCGTGTAACAGATTGCCCCTTAAAGTGCGAAGTCTATAATAGATGAGGATGGTTTTATCATCTATGAAGAGTGAAGTGCTTTATCATTTCAAGGATCTTCCTGTGGATACCTCAGTCGGAACCTGTAAAAACATTCAATGCAAAATATATATATATATATGATCATATCATTGCTGAGGTAGGCATTCCCATACTCAGATCAAAACTGACTAGAACTATCTAAACTGCTCTGATACAGGAATGATTTTGTAATACATCACAAGTATAGACATATGTAGACACAGTATGGATGCAGCCATCTATTTATGAATAGTCCACTATATAACAAAATTCCTCGCAGTCTGGGTGGTGGAAACTAGATCCAGGGTCTTCTTTTCTGCTTCCCGAACTAGTACGATTTTATCCATGTGAATGAATGAATCGAAGTCAAACATGGTAGAAACCACTTGATTACCGGTCGATGATGTAAACCATTAACAAGTGTGAGAGGAACCACCAGTAATGTCAATGGCCCTCAAAGTACTTAGTACAATCCATGACATGTGAATGAATGAATCAAAGTTGAACACGTCATAGAATCCTTTGATCGAAGGTCAATGATGCAACCTGTTGTCAAAGGTGAGAAACCTATCATTGATGCATGCAGATTCCAAGGTACTGACGATTTCTAGATCATCTTTCTAGATAATGAGTTGGAGTCGATAGAAAGTGATCTGTTGCAGGCAAGCCCACAACAAGAAATCATTGATCAAGTTTTGAAGAAATGTATTTGGCAAGGACTAACTCAGGGATGGTCAAGATGGATGATAGATATTTCACAAATGAATGGTTTATTTGAACTGACCTCTTGAACATATAATGACACTACATATGGTTTGGTTACAATTGACCCAAAACTAATACCCAGAAACCAGCTGAAGACTTTCAATATGGTTTGTTAACTATTAGGTAAAGGATTTCCCAACCTAGGTGAACGAAAAGTGTCATGTTCAAGAGTGGTTGACTGCTTTTCAAAAGACAAGGTATAAAAATCAGGTTCATTTTTCTCTCTTTTCCCACACCATTTCTGGCAAGTACCTCTTTATTTTTGACAAGCTTGAGGAGGATAACATTTTTTTGGTTATAAGCTCATCCTTCGGATGAGTCCAACTTAGTTTAAGATTCAAACCCTAAGAAGGAGTGGTATGTTCCTGTTTGTAATTGAACAGGTCCTTTACTATTAAATTTTAACGAGTCCAGTATAGGAGAAACTTGGCGTTTTTCAATTTTAGGGAGTCAGAAGAAAAACTTAAGAAAACTCCATGGTTGTCCTTTTTCGTAAATTTGTGTCTCCCAAGCCCAAAAAAGTATAAAATAATACTTGAGATAACCGCTTGACCATTATGATCAAGGAGTACTTTTCATAATTAGTGCCTTCAATCTGAAAAAGTAAAAAAGCGATCGAAAACACGTCGTTTTATTACCAATATCGAACTTGAAACGATAAAAGTCCAGCAATCTTTTCATGTTTATATGGTCAGAAAAGAGTTGTAAGTGGACCGTATTTTTAATTCCATTTTAATGAGTCTAAAAATAAAAACTCGGCAATCTTTTCATATTTTATGAGTCAGAAAAGAGCTTAAAGAGGACTCCTATGTTTTTTGTTGAAAATGACCAACTCTCCCCGAACACCCAATATTCTGCATAAAAACTACAAACATTACTCATATATGTTTAAAAATTAATAAAAATGTACCAAAAGTGACCTTTTCAAAGTAAAAAATAAATAAATTAAAAATTCCTTTATTCAAAAAATCTTATAAAAAGGGCTTTTACAAGTTCATTTTCACCATTTGGCTTTGGAGTAAAAAGTAAGAGCTTTTGGTAAGAAAAATTCCTGTGAAGATTGCAGAAAATCCGACCGCTGGAATTGAGAGCCGTCCTCTCCAGGTAATCCACATCATCCCTGACTTGCATTTCATCCATTTCATTTTCATTTTTAGGGCTTTAAAATTCATTTTTTGAGGAAAATTATGGTTAAAAATTGCTCACGGTGGTTGCGCAGGCGTAGCATGTATACCTTACGAACCCCGATTTTTTCGTACAAACAAAACAGTGGGGGTCCTGCACCTACCCTTAAGGACAAGTGCGAACCTACACACTGTCCCTAACATGGCGGGTGCGGACCCCACGAAACACGTTTTGAAACCTTATAATTTCTCATTTCTGCCCAAATATTTTGAAATCACAAAATTCTAAACCGCCTATTTTGCAATGCAGATAGACAAGATGCTTATTTGGCAGGAAAGAGAACACGAAGATGTGGATCAAGCCGCATTACTCCATCCATCTTCAATACAGGCTTTAAGAGTATGCGGACTACTAAAATTTTGGGCCATACATGGCATGAGGGCACAGGTAGACTTTCTACAATGGCTGGTAGACAGGTGGAGCACGTAAGATCAATGTTTCATTATTGGAGGACACCGGCTCGAAGAGCCAGAGGATATTTATTTTCTGACTGGTTTGCCAAAGAGAGGTGAAGGATTATCTCTATTTGAATCTAGGCCAGGTGGCCAGTCTGTCACTAGTCTCCGACTAGATTTTTGCAATGTCCAAACTACGGACAAACGGATAGATGTTAAGACCATCACCCATCCTGAACTTAAAGTGATCGCATTTACTATCACTAGACTGTTCAGAACCACAGCATTGCATTTAGCTATCGGTTCCTAGATGTGCATGGCAGTAGACTGCTTCCGAGGCACCATCTTCAACAGGTGCGATGCTGCGTTGGCCAATGTGAAAGGCCAACTGACTAGGGCAAAGAATGGACAACTAAAGAACTTTTGATATGGTTACTTAGTTGTGATCTTTTCCCTAGAGAGGGTACCTATGCTGGTTCCACAGCAACTTACCGTTGAGGCTGGACTTCCCCGAGATCCCAGGATTATGCGCTAGGCTACAGTCATGGCCCACCATCTTGAGGAGGGCACCGAGGTTGTTCGATTCTCACCTGAGTATTTTTGCTAGTTGGGAAACCAAATTTTCATGATACAGGACTTTCCATATGCTGGGATGGATTATCGTGGTGATCCAGACATGGCTCTTCCACCAACAGAACAATGGGATGATACAGGTATTTCAACATTCTTTGCATCAAGATATATTCCCATTGTTTTGTTTAGGTAGTGAGAAAGAGCCATGTTGGATACCACTAGATAATCATTATACCCTATCCTATGGCTAATCAGTGTGCCGTAACACAATGGATTATTCATAAGAAAGTATATAAGATGCAGTATAATGTAGGTGTCCAATATATGGCGTGGAGCAAATAGTCGCTACCTCCCTGCCCTATGAGAGAAGACACCCAGCTGCTGCAACACCAGCCCCACAGGACCAATCAGTGGAGACCTTGGTCGAATTGGAGAGTCATCTAGAGCGCTTAATAGTAGATATTCCAGAGACTAGCATAGATGATATTTCTCTTAGGCTTCAACGCTATGTGATTGGGGTCCCAGGACCTTTTAGGAGGTTCCTTTGTAGGGTAGCCTGAGTAGTGGTTTCTTATCATGATCATCATCAGGGATAGGATGATCGCCATTGTAGACTTCATATGTAATTTATATATTTTTGTGCTATCATTTTTGCCGATCATAAGGTGTTTTTCAACCTATGATCGAAGACGATGTATATTTTGACACACTTTTATGCTATTACATATTGCTATTGCTGGTTATCTTGTATAACATGTTTATGGGATGCTTTTAAGTTTACTGTCTTGGTTATTGCAAAATGTCTATTTAACATTTGAGAAGCAACTGCATCTGCTAATGTGTTTAAATATCTTGGAATATATTGATATTCAATGTAGTCAAATTCACGTTCCAAGAGACAAACTCTCAAAAATAATCTAATAATACTGGATTTCGAATGGCATAAACCCTGTTAAGCCGTAATACAATGAGTTCAGAATCTAACCGTACAATCAAACTCTGAACCCCAAATGAGATGGATTCAGATAATAACTCAATCACTGCACTGTACTCTGAAATGTTATTAATTGTTTGACCAAGGCTTACCCCATGCATAGATATTAACTCGTCAAAGCATGAATAGATAACCCAAGCTGGGGAAGAAATATTTTGCGTACTACGACAAGCACCATCAGCAAAACCAATGTATGTTTGAGAAGACGCCGACATCTGCAATATCAAGAGTAAAACCAAGATAAGCAGGAATAATGACAAAGGCACACGTTCTCATCTAAAACACACCAACCAGAAAGAAATCTATTCTAACCAGAATCTCCACACCAAACTTTAAGCATAATATCTTTTCAGGTAAAGCCCATTTCTGGGTTTACCTAAAGAGACACCATCAAAATCTACTAATCCATAAGCCCCTTTAGCCAGCTTTCTCTTAACAACAAAAGGACCATGCCACATGGGTATGAATTTTCCAGACCCTAGCTTATCGTTAGCTTGATCGTATAATAAAACTAGGTCCCCTTCCGAAAAATTACGAGGTGTAACATTTCAATCATACTGAGCTTTTATTTGTTTTACATGAGTCTTGATTGCAAAAGCAGCATCACATTGATTCTCATCTAATTGAGCTAAGTACAACAAACATTTTTCCTCTTCGGAAGTGGCTGGAAGTAATTCTATGGCTATTTGCAATGACGGAATTTCGCATTCAATGGGTAACACGGCTTCCAACCCGTAAATGAGTTGAAAAGGAGTGAACCCTGTTGATGTTTTGATTGAGGTTCGGTATGCCCAAAGTTATGAAAATAACATCTTATGCCAATTCGACCGATCAATACCAATGATTCGTCAAATCATGGTGACTAGAACTTTGTTGATTGCCTCAACCATACCATTAGCCTATGGGTAATATGGAGTAGAGCTATCATGACGTAGGCCAAGTTGATCTGCTAGCTCTGTCATCATGATGTTTCGGAAATGGCTCCCATGATCAGTGATAATAACTTGAGGAACACCAAACCTAGCAATTATATGATTGAAAACGAAAATAGCAGCAATTTTGTCGTCTGTCGAAAATGTAGGCATCAACTCGGCCCACTTGGTAAAATAATCTACCGCAAGGATGATATATGCATGCCCCCTGGCCGAGTGAGGGTTACATGTAATAAAATCGATACCCCATTTTGCAAAAGGACCAACGGAAACTATAGGGTGGAGAGGAGCAGGTGGAGCATGCATCCTTCGATCAAAAATTTGGCAATTGTGGCATTCCTGGACTGCATTGATACAATCTTTAAATAAGGATGGCCAAAAATAACCAACGCGCAATATCTTTTGGGCAGTGGCATACCCAGACATATGACCGCCACACGCTCCAGAGTGACAGTCATTCATAACATTTTCAGCTTCCTCATGAGTTAAACAACGATGAAAAACAGAATCCACCCCACGACGATAGAGTGTCTCTCCAATAATTTTGTATGGTTGGGATTGGAAATGGATTTTCTTTCGTTGAGATTGTGAAATTTCAGGCCAAAAAGATTGGGTTTGGAGATAGACAATTATGTCCCCATACCATGGATCAAGAGTACTAATAAGAAACAAAGATTCATCCACAAGGGATTCTTATGCCACAGTTTCGGTATCAGTACAAGGGAAGTCACACGTCAACTCCGCGAAAACCAAAGACTTCTTTGACTTGGATTTGTCAAATTCCAGGTCAAATTCCTGCAGGATAACAATCCATTTGGAATACTTGCCCCCTAGCAATTTTTTAGTCAAAATATACGTCATATGGTTACAGTCAGAAAGTACTGTGGTTTTGCATAGTAGAAAGTAATGACGAAAACACTGGACAGCTTGAACAGCTGCCAAAGCCAATTTATCCACATGCCAATACTTAAGCTCAGTTGGATTCAAAGTTTGACTAAAATAGTAAATCACATGTTCAGCATTGAATTCATCTTCCTGAACTAAAACCATTCCAATGGTGGAATGAGAAGCGGCGAGGTACAAAAAGTAATACTGGTTGTAGTTGGGAGGATGCAATAACAATGCATGGGTCAATGTGTGTTTAAGTGCATCAAAATATTTCTAAGCTATCTCATCCCAAAAGAATGGAGTATTCTATTTCAACAACCTGGTAAAACCTTTCATTATCTTGGCGTAGTTAGGAATGAATCGACGTAAAAAGTTTGCTTTCCCTTGCAAACTTTAGAGTTGGTGAAGAGTTGAAGGCGGAGGTAATTTAACAATGGCTTTAACCTTCAAGGGATCGACACGAATGTCGACTTTTGAAACAACAAATCCCAGCAAGTGACCCATTTCTATACAGAAAACACATTTGTGTGGATTCAACCTTATTAGATAATGCCTACATCTCATAAAGATGGCTCATAAATGAGTGAGATGATCGGCTCTACGTAATGAATGAGTAGGTAAATCATCGAGATAAGGCTGCACAATGTGCTTGATGTCGTGAAATGTGTAAGACATAGCCCTTTGAAAAGTTGCTCCAGCGTTCTTCAACCCAAAAGGTAATTTGCAATGAGAAAAGGTCCCCCATGGACAAATGAAAGCCATTTTTGGTTGATCAGCAGGGAGTATGTTAATTTGATTGTAACCGGAAAATCCATCCATAAAGGAGAACATTTCACTGCTGGCACAATCATCAATTATTTGATCGATATAGGGAGTTGGATAATTGTCCTTTGAACAGGCTCGATTAATATCACTATAATCAATACATATTCATATCGTTCCTTGTTTTTTGTTAACAGGAACAATATTCGATACCCAATCCATTAAAGGGATCGGATATATAAAACCTGCTTTAAGTAATTTCTCAACTTCAGCTCTAATAGTTGCAGCTTTTCTTGGGTGTATCTGACGCAAACGTTGGCGGACAGGTTTAGCATCTGGGTAAGTTTTGATTTCATGGACAACAATTGATGGATCGATTCTTGGCATTTCTTCATATGACTAGGAAAACACATCGCGGAATTCTTGAAATAGGGCTTTATAAGTTTGGATTTCCTTGTCCGTACAAGAAGCACCTATATGAATGTTTTCAATAACTCTGGGCTTCACTAAAATGTCAATAGGAATGGTTTGAGAAATGTTTCCCAAATTCAACTCAGAATCAGAATGTTTCAATGGATTTTGTGGTTCCTTGACATAATCAGTGGTAAAAATTGACAAGAAATCATTTTCAAAATGATCAAGCTCAGGTAAAAACGAAGATCGATGATGAAGATCTTCCCATGGTAAATCATCAACATATAAAATCTCACAAATCTTCTCATCAGTATGAACAGTTTCAAAAAAGGTTGTTGAATCTAAGGTTGAGATTGAAAGTGACTCCTCATTGATCACATTCATTGGATCAATTTCGGTTGAACTAGATTCGGAAAACCACTATACCGCCTGATATGCAACTTCAAATGGACTCAAGGGCATGGCATCACCAAGTGATTCCACCTCGGAATCGGAAAGAATGATCCAAGGATCATCAAGAACAATTGTGTCTGATGAAATCATATGAATGGTTGCAAAAGGAGGCAATACATTCGGAGGAGGAAAGGAAAAAGTTCCTAGCAAACCAGAATATTTAACTAATCCCACCGCAACATCCTTATAAGGGATAGTTGTTTTATCGACATGTTGAATACTCTCAGAAGAGGCTGGGTCGGATGAAAAGTAAGTCAAATGATCTATTGTAACAATCTTTCCATTATAAGGGAACTTTATGAGCGAAAGACCAATGAAACAACAGCAGTCATCGCGTAAGACCAACTGCGACCCAAAATAAGGTTGTAATATAGAGGGGCATCAACCACCTCCACATCTAGATTAACATTTTTGCCTTCTACCCCTATAGGTAAATCCTGCAGAATGTCATAAGGATAAAACCCTCAGCCATCAAAATCCCTCAAAATCGTCAGGGATTGGTTAAGTGTCAGAGAACCAAGCAATTTCCAACACGAAATCGACATAATACACGTTGAAGCTCCCTCATCAATCACAGTCTGAAAGCAAGGCCTATTTTTGACTAACACTGGGATCTGGAAAGCCATTTGATGAGGTAAGTGAGGTGTATTATTTTCTTAATCGAAGATTATAAGGTTGGAATCCTGAACACTAATGGCTCCTATAACAGACAAAAGCAATTTATGTTATGCTGGACATGATTGCAGCACTTCCAAAGGTGACATTACTGAAGGGGATATAGCTAAATCTTCAACAATGTTATAGTTCTGAGCAGCTCTCGCATGTGGATTGGAAGCTAACTTTCGAAACATACCTTTAGCAGGCAGTTTGATTACTAAGTCTGGATTAGGTTTCTCGATCTGCAGTGGATCGGAACTAGGAGGAGTTGAAGTTGATGGGTTTGAACTAGAAGATTTTGGTTCCTTACCACCAACAGGATTCTTACTTCCATAATCTTGCGATCGCGTCGCAATCCTGACATGGGACATCATCATAATTGGTTCTTCTGAGGCATTTGAGGAAGAACCTATCATCTTACTATCTTGAGTGGGAAAAGGATCCTTCAAGACAGCAGGTGTTTGAGAACCTTTGATGATTTTTGAAACCTCAGCTCAATGTGGACAATCTCTTGTAAAGTGCTCCTCGTCACATACGAGACAAGGATAGCGAGGCTTACGTTTCTCGTCAGTAGATTCAGTTTTTTCTGGTTTCTCTTTTGTGTTTTGTTTATTTTTCTTCTTCCCTTTCTTTTTACCGCCGGATTTGGATTTGGCCGTAGAATATTCTACAACATGAATATCGGCAGGAACTTCAGCGGAAGCTTCTCCTGTCGGGGAATCTGGTAAAGTTATAATAGGAGAGGAATTCTTTGCAGATTTCTTCTTACTTTTGGTATTAATTGTACCAATCATACCATCAGCAACATGAGACCCTGAAGGAGTTGCAGTTGTTTGATTTTGCTTGAGAAGATCGGGTATTTTTTTGTATAAAGTACCTGACTGCATATAAACTAAGTCAAGGTACTAAGCTTGAGCAATTACTTGCTCTTCAGTAACCACTCCTACCTTAGCCACATCCTCAGTGATTTTTGGTAATAAGGATTTAACAAACCATTCTACCAATATTTGATCCGGGATATAATCTTTCACTAAACGTCGTTGATGTTGCCATTCATGAATATGGTCTGAAATATATGTAGACGCTGACTATTTTAATGAAGTTAATAATTCTATGACATTGTCATATCTGATAGGCAACTGAAAATGAGTTAAGAATGAAGTAGCTAACTGACTAAAATTATAAAAAGAGCTTCGTGGCAACTCAATGTACCACTTAGCCGCGAGATCAATTGCAGTGCGTTGAAAAAGCCTTAAACGAATTGAATCATCTATAATGGAATTTGATGCACACCAAAGGTAATAGGTCATCACATGGTTCGACGGATCCTCTCCAGGTTTTCCTTCAAACTTGGGAATATCACTGGGCAACTTATTAGGCATTGGTGGCCAGTACGGAAGATAATTAATTGGATCGTTCATAAGGCGCGACAAGTCGAGTAAATCTGAAGTTGCGATAAACGGTAACTGATAGTTAGGATCTCGAAAATTTTGGGACACAAGACCAGCTCTAGGAGGAGGATACCCAGGATAACTTGGCATTGGATTAACATTCAAAATATTATATCTTCCCGGAAAACCAGGATTAACTGGACCAAACTGGGGTGGTTGAGGTTGAGGTTGTTAATATGTATACCCAGGGTACGGTTGATACTGATAAACTGGGGTTTGCACAGCAGAACCGTATTGATATTGTCCCTGGTACGGTTGATAAGTAAATTGAGGTTGACTTGTGACAACCGTACTTGGACCAAGTTACCCTACAAGCATCTCAACTGAAGTCTGGATTGCAGGTCCAGACTGGGGTACAGGGGGCTGAGGAGTTGATACAGGAACAGTAGAAACCAGAGTTGTCGATACTCCAGAAGTAGGTGGGGTAGATTGAACAGAAGCTGCAGTAGTTGCAGCAGTCGATTGAGGTGAAGTTCTAGGCGAACTAGGCCCAAGCTGATGAACTACACCAGGTGCAGAGGTTTGAATAGTAGACTGGACAGGTTGCTGGGTTGAACTAGAAACCATGGGTTGTCCAGGTTGAGATGACAACTACACATTCAGTTGCAAA